>APFE031040524.1:0-16691 GCA_000404065.3 Pinus taeda
TGGAAATACTACATGCACTTAAGAAATGGTGACCTTACCCAATGGGAAGACACTTCAAGGTAAAAATGGATCATGATAGTCTTAAATACATTTTAGAAAAATATTATCTTTAGAAGAACATAAAAAATGGGTCACAAATATGTTGGGTTATGACTTTGACATCATCTACAGAATAGGGAAGATTTTTTTTTTTTTTGCAGATGCACTCTCAAGAAAGGATGAGGATGTGGAAGCATTGTTTGTGCTATTTCTATTATCCAACCATATTGGATAAACAAAGCAAGGGATGAATGGAAGAAGGACAAAGAAGTGTGGCCGCTCATTCAAAAGTTGTAGAATATCCCAATTCAAACAATATTTCCAGAACTTGAAGAGGAAGGAAAAATCATATTGGAACCTACAACAGTCATAGAAACAAGAACTCGACAGCTAGGAAATCAATCAATTTCAGAATATCTCATCAAGTGGAAGAACTTACTTGCTGAATATTCCACATGGGAGGACAAGAATTTTATACATAATCATTAAGAACTACTCAAGCATTGAGGACAACACTTTTTAAAGGAGAGGAGCATGTTAGGCACCTATACTACTAGTGTAACCCCTTATTGTTATTAGTACAACCCCCTTATAATATTGTTGTACCCATGTAGTCCCCATATTGTTATTATTGTGCCCCATAGAACCCCACTATTGTTATTATTGTTCCCTTACATTATTATTGTTATGTCGGCTCTCATTATATTATGCCCCCTTAGACACCTATATATAGAAAGGAGTTCTTGTCATTTGTATCATCTAAGAATTATTCATTTGTGTAATGTAAAGGAAGTTGCCCCTTGAAGAGGTTGAATTCTAAAGCGTTGATCTATCTTTTCTATCTTTTTGTGAGTTGGTTTCATAACACCTGATATCACTCTAAGGGTATTTTCTCAACCCCGAGGAAAACGTTGAATGAATCAATATCTTCCCTAGTCCCTCTTGGCCAAATCCAATACCAATACACCCACTAGATCACACTAGAATGTAGGGAACACATTCCCACTCACACTGCCATAGTTTTCTGTAACTTATTTTCTCCTTAGTGATCCCACCCCTACGTGTGCTCCTTTTTTCACCACTCTATTTCTCTCATGAGAGCCCTATATTCCCTTCACTTGAATCATGGGGGAGAAATATAAAAAAATGTTGGCACTCTCCCTACCTAGTTTCTCCTTGACCATATTGGTAAGCACGGTTCCTTTTTTAATTATGTGATTACCCACCTCTAATACTACACTCACATTTCCTTCTTCACATCCCTTCTCTTGCATGTTGATTTGCTCAAGACATCCCATGAAAATAGGGATGGTATGGGCTCATTATTCACTCAGGAAACCCATACCTACCTTCAATGCTAACACCAAAAGACCATTTAATTCATCTGGGAGTTAGGTGGTAAAATAAATAGAGTGGCTAGGGTTTACACTTAGCACAAGCAATTCCTCCTCCTCATTCTATGAATATGTGTCCACTGCTATCGTTCACCCATATTTTATATTTTCATATAACTTCACATGAACAAATATATATAGTGAAATTTACAATAGGGTTAGCAAGAAGGGTGGTCATACTTTCATTGTCTTACATGTTTATTTTTAGAAAAGATAAGTTGATTATTAACATATTAAGAGAAGCATTAAACAACACCTTTATAATGACGAGTTTAGGACCAACAAGGTAGCTTTTGAGGACGCAACTTATACCTCACAAGGAAAGAAAGAAATTTTTTCTTTCACAACAATAGTTTATATGTAAACTACCATAGATACCCGACTAGATAATTTGTCAAAATAGATATACTAAAATATATTAGAAAATCCTTAGTCTACACTATGAGGGTTTATTTCTCCTTAAATTTTTGGATTAGTTAGTGATTGTTGATTGCATATGCATGAAAATTATAATTATGTAGAAAATATGGAATGGTGAAATAAAATAACAATTCACAAATTAACACAACATATAAGCACAAAAATCCTTTTGGGAGAAAACCCAACTCGAGGGTCCACTCTCTTTCTCTAAGTGGAACATTCATGCAAGTACAAATAAGTGAGGCCTATGTTGTGTGGGCTACTGTGGTTCTCTATCTATTTTCTCTCTCCATATCCACTCACATCTATTCTTCTTATTTATGGAAAAAAATGCACTTGAATAGAATGGAACCCCTTTTCATCTTAGTGAGCCTATTATAACATAGCTTGATAGCCTACGAGTCGTTATGTTTGACTCCACTTCTTAATTAGGGTTACAATATGGATTTGTATAGATTATTCTTCATTATGATCACATGTTTGTCTGCTTTACCATGAAAAATGGGGCTAACATAGCATCCTATCAAATTATGGTGTTGGAAATAGTGAGACCAACTTCTTAGTGACATAACCTTTGCATGTGAACTCTCATTGAGTCAATTCTTGTTCCTTTGGAAATACAATTGTGTGTATAATAGCACAAAAAAAGTGTTTCACATAAGTAACAAAGTTTAATAGCCAAAAAATTCATTTGATGCCTCCAACTACTCTTAGAAGTTTTAAAAACCCAATTTGCTAAATTAGGTCTAGGTAGTAAAAATGGCCCTATGAGTTGTGTTATCTCAAAATCAGATCCTGATAGGCTACTGGTCAGGTTGACTCTAAGTAACTATTTCAAACCTACTTTAGGCTGAGGCTTAGCCTCCTCAACCTGAGAGGGCTCTCTCTAAATGGGTTAATGATTTTTATTATAGATAAGATGGCTAACCCTTGTAGAACAACTGTGAAAAATATGAATGGTGGAAACACATTAACAACTATCCATTGGGCTTATGGAGTCAACAACATCTCAATCATAAAAATAACTCAACCTTACATAGAAGTCAGGGCATTCAGCATTTAAACATTCAGAACATAAAACTCATATAGGACCACACAGTTTATGAATGTATACAGGAAGTCAGAGCACATTCAGTGAATTCTGAGTGAATTACACATCCATACCACTGCAAGAATTAGAAAAGGACAACATCACATATTCTGAACATAAAGATCCCTCATGAATCCTGAGAAGTAAAGCCAAACTTGTATTACTGAAACAGAGTTTTACATAAGCCAAATACCAACCTTTTCATAAAATTTCCAACCATGATTACATTGTTGTTTCAGCTATATATAGAGCTCTTATTCTAACTAATCGAGATTCCTCCTCAAGCATGAGGGGAATTCGAAAACTACTTCTATTACTGACAACTCTTAAACTCTAACTACTTAATAAATACAACAAAGTGTTGAATGGAGTTTTTTAGAGATCTAAATCAAATATGACTCTAACTCCATATTACATGCATAATGGCTTTGATTAAGATAATCCATTTATTTGACATCTGGTTCTATTTCATTTTGGTTGAGATGGGTATTTAATGCTCCACACTGCTCTTGAATGTTGTATCTTCTTCATTGTTCAGAAAAATTAGGAGACTATCCTTGCTTCTCGGTTTTGTGGTTTTCAATTCCACATCAATCGGTCTTTGATCTTTGTTCCCCAAAACATGATGGTGGCCATGTCTATTGATGTGCTGTACACTGTTATGAAACATGATTTGATGATGTGTCATCCACTGTCTTGAAAACTAAAAAGGAAAACACATTCAAGCTGTCTGATCCGTGCTTTAATTTTCTTATGATATGACAAAATGCAACTTTTTGATCCAAACCATTTATTTTCACTTGTGCTAGTGTGATTGGCTGCTGTAACTTTAGATGTCTCATTGTATACATCTTTCCTTCAAAATTTTCCCGCTTCTGCTTCAAAACTGGTTGATTTATGTTGAAATCATCACCTTCACCAGTTTCGTAGCGCGCTACGAAACTACTGAGTTGTTTAAAAAACCTTGTTTTTAACCTGAGACTTTTATTAATCAAGTACTTAGTTGCCAAAACTTCTTTTAGACTTTCCAAAAGCTGAATAGGGATTTAGGTTTCTTCAGAAAGGTGAGGTCAAGCAAACTTATCAAAATTTCAAAACACAATCATATTTGAAAGGTAATTTCATTTAGCAGATCCTTTAAGCTAGCTTAGCTGTGCCTTTAGATCTTCTATTTGTTTCTTCATAACCTTATTCCCAGCTCTCAGTTGCATATTAATCATCCTGATGTACTTGGCCTCTTTGATTGCTGGCACTGTCCAGGTGTGAAATTGTGTATTGCAATCAACCACTTCTACAGCTGCATTCTCCTCCCATAGGGTTTTAATTCTGTAATAGTTTGCTTGTATGACTGCATGTCTTCTAGCAGCTTTTTTCAATTTAGCAATCTCATGCTTAGCTGATTCCAATTTGCTCTTCAGGTCTGCTATATTGTCTTCTTTAGATGTAATAACTGTTTTTCCCGTCTTCTTCCTTTGCTGGCGTTGTGTCCCTTCCCCTGTTTCCTCTGTTCTTGGCAGTGCTTCCTGTACTTGCTGGAATCTCCTTGTCATAGGCCTTCTAGGTTTAAAAACAAATTGTTCAGATGGCTCATCAAATTTAAGCCTTTTTAAGGATTTGGCTTTCTTGATACTCTCTTGTTCTGACTGTATCAATTCAATTTGAACTGGTAGAGACTGCTCAAAGTCAATAGCCTATAATAAATCATTTAGGCTTCCCTTGGAAACTGGACTTTCTTCAACTGCTACAGCTTTACCTTTTTCCTTAGCCATCTAACTTCTTGTTCTTCTCCTTGAGATTACTTCAGATGCGCTTGTTTCAGGTACAGTCTTTTTACCATGAGCTTTTTCCTTAGTTGATTGTTGAGGTAGATCTTGAATGATGAGTGGCTTCACTTGTTTTCTTGCTTGTGAATTTGGAACTCTCTTAGCTCTTGCTTCTGTTTGGAGCTCTGCTATTGTAAAATCTCTTGCAGGTAGAGGACTGAGGCGAGTCTAGCTTTGGAAGCCAGCCATAAAAATGAATGAATTCCAATCTCTGTCTACCTTTTGGAGCTCATCTAAAACCAGTAGTTTAACCAAACCATGATGAAACAAAGAGGTTTCACAATCCTCTTTCCTTAGCTGTACCTTATCACACATCTTACTCAAACTACGGAAAAGATGAAAAGGTAAGTCTATGGAGACATTCCCTGTGAAATGTAAAAGGAGCTTAAAATGGTATGAGTAAACCTTGTTATACCTTCCTTCGCAAGTCAGATATTTTTGTATGCAGGTGAGTAAATGAGCATAATATTCTTTGACATAACTCCTGGGCACTACCTTACGTAAATCTACATTTACAAACTCATCCTTTAAGAACTCCTTGCAAGGATTCATGTCAAATTTGAAATTTTAAAACCATTTCTCTTGTCCTCGTGGGATCTCTGTCACAATAGATATAACCTCTGGCGAGACCTGCAATTCTATCATAGCTACCTTTGAATTCAAGCCTGTGAAGTTAAGTGCAAATTATTTGGTTACCTGTGCGTGTCCTCCTTGTAGCTTTTTGCAAAAATTCCAACACCCGGCCTTTTTGAATGCTTTCTCCACCTCTTTATTTCTTAGTGTTATATCTAGGCCTTCAGGCTCGGTCCTTAGACATTTGTCAGATCCGTGCTCCTTTTTCTCCATTGATTTTTCCAAATATTCGTGAACAATGACTACCAGCTCTGGTTTGAATTGTGATTCAGCTTCTATTTGAATTCAGCCTCGCTTGATTATCAGCCCCGCTTGATTATCTTTGTATTTGAACTTGAAATCTTGCCGTTTAAAATCTCTCAAATTGTAATCTTGCAGATTTGTCATTCATGCAAGATTTACAACCATCATTAAGATTTATGCACGGTGGTCTGTCTTGGAAATGATGATTCGTGCGTATCAACAAATCTAGTGGTGGTGATAATGGCAATGAGTGGTGAAATGTGATAAGAGGGGTATATGAGCTGACATGAGAAGACACGGCGTGTGACTCACCTAACGGACTTGACATTTCGGGAAAGATTCGCTGCGAAATGTACGAATCCATGATTTCGCAGCGGTGTCAATTTTAAATTTGAATGATGCGCTGCGAAATTACCTAATCGGGATTGCGCTGCGAAACTGCTAAACTGCGCTGCGAAAACACTTTAATAGTATATATGCGCTGCAAAATTACTAAAAGACTCGGTGAGTGACATAAGATGACACGTGGCTATGAAACAATGGTGGATGGAGGAGAACCAATGGGGACTGAGAATAAACTTGACTCATGACCTCTTTAAAACTTCAGACTCTAAGGGAAGAAAAATTAAAACAAGAATAGACTAGCACTGACCTTTGTCATCAGGCTAGGATGAAAAGTTACATATATCAGTTCTTTTTAGTTCTAAGTGATAACAAGTTGATTCCTCCAGTTTTTCAACTCCAAAAAGTTGAACATTGATGAAAAACAATATAATGATGCAATTTGGATCAATAATACATTGGAATAGTTTTAGAAAAGTTCCTTATGGTTTATGCAAAACATAGAGGTACATCGTTTGCTTCTCATCTTAAATTTCCAACTCAACAATACCCCACTAGTATTCAAGCAAAACAAGAAATATCTAAGATTCCATATCCTTCAATTTATGCAATGGTATGCACCTTCCTTGACATTTCACATACTATGGGAGCCTTTTTTACATTTCTTGCGAACCTAAGAAAGGAACATTCAAGGGCAGTTAAATGGATTTTAAGATACATTAAAGGAAAAATTGTTGTTTTTGTGCTTTGAAGGTATTGGTGCCTTATTGGATGGATTTACACATGTTGACATGTCAAGTGACGTGGATTCTAGAAAATTCACAATATGCAATAACTATGCTTTTGCAAAGGTGTAGTCCGATAGATATCTAGATTGCAAAAGGAGGTGACTTTTTCTACCATTGAGGTTGCATATTTTAGAACAACTAATGCATACAAGGAAAAATTTTTGAAGAGGAGATTTGTGGAGGAATTAGTAATATAGCAAGAAAAGTATGTACTAAATTATGGTAGACAAAGTGGATTGCAAAAGCTAGTGGTTCTTTCTACGACTTAGGCTGAGTATATTGATGAATACAAGGAAACACTTTCCATGAGGAGGTTCTTCAAGGAACTAGATCTGCAACAAGAAAAACATGTATTTAATTGTGATAGACAATGTGAAATCCACCTTTTCAAATATCCCACCTTCCTTTCTAAGACAAAGTAAGCTTATGTCAAATATCATTGCATTCACCAAGTACTAGGTGATATTCTACTAAGTTGGAGATAATGCGCGCATAATATAATTGAGCTAATATGTTAATATTTATTTTTCCAAGGGATAAATAGGAGCTTCACAAAACCTTGTTTGGATCGATTCAAAAGTGATGAAATTTATTTTGGGAATGGATCAATAGCAAGGAGACAAAAACAATTGCAACAATATGAAGCAAAGTTCTATTTGGTATCAATTGGGAGATTGTAGTATGTGAGACCAATAAAATAGAAATTAAAAATCTAATACTTTTTATTACTTCCTCATAATTACATAACATTGCCTTAACCTTGATTCACGGAATAACTCAAATCAGTTGAGTTTACAATAAGGTTTTCTTTTGGGAAGGGGGGATTATGGCTTTTGGTAGCTAGTAGTATTCGTTAACTTTTTTCTATTAGATAGATATATGTATACTATTAATGATACATAATAGAAAGAAGAATGATTTGAGCTCGAAATTCAGGTATATATTTTTACTAACACATAAAAAATATTAAACATTTCTTTGTAGTTTTTTTAATATATAGTTAAAATTTTCAAATGCATTATAATGTTTTGTTCTCATTTATTTTTTTACCATTTTAAATATTTTAGTCAGAAAATCTATATAAATTTATTTGAGGTAGCACAAGAATCAAACCCAAGATTTCGGGTTCGGTGAGACTTCATTCCAGGGCCATTGCCACCTACCCCATACGGACACAAATTTTTTATTTAATATTATTAATACATTTTATTTTTACAACTTCATTTACATTTAAATACAAATTTAAATTAATAATTTATGTTGTTCTTTAGATTTTAAATATCAAAATAAAATATGCTAGTTATTACTGATGTGTAACCAACCAACCCACTAGAAGCTTAACAACTCCTCCCTCCGTCTTCATCCTCAGCCACACGTAGAAGTTGATGTAAGTATTGGATCATTAGGTTGACTTTTACAAGCAAGATTTCCCTGCAAGAAACCTACCCTGTACTTCAACTTGCATACGAAGATTAAACACTACGTACCATTGCTGTTTCTATCCGTTAAAGCTGTTGATGAGAGAGTTAGTTTCTGTTTGAATATCCAGCCATTCACTGCAACAACGAAATAACTAAATTAAAATCAGGTAGAAAAGCCTTTGAATAAGGCAAATTGGTTCAAATGTTTTTTACCCAAGAAGCAGTAGTGGTAATGATAAATACTATTATTTTTTAATGATAAATATTAAGCACTATTTTTTAATGATAAATATTAACCACCATGCAATGAGTTAGTGATGATGACGGATTCATTATATTTATATTTTGTGAATAAAATAAAATAAAATTGATATTCAAAATATCTAATAGAAAAATAAATTAATCAACTATTAACTTATTAGATAGTATTTAATATTTGTAATGTGTAACTAATCAAAATATATGTTTATAATTAGTAAATTATATTTGGAAAATAATTAATCGGCTAATTATTGACTAATGGTCCAAGACATGAGACATGCAATTGGGAATGTCTGTTCTTTACAAACTATGGATGGGTGACTTCACTTGAATAATAATGATGAACAAGTAATAATAAAAACTCTTATAATAATTTGACAACTAAATTATGATCAAAGTGATTTTATTTGAATAATATAATGAAGCAACAATAGTTCACAAGGTGAATGGGTGCACTGTTAAGGCACTCCTTGCCATAAGTCACTGGTTCAAATCCCATAAATACTTACCTACCAAAAAATAATAAAAAAACAATAACAAAAATTAATTTTCCCATTATATTAAAAATAGAACACTCCTGTTATATTCGGTTATTCAAACTAAATAAATCACATGTACTAGTTTAATTATATACGAATGCATATAGCAATTATTTCGACGACAACAATCTAAGGAAGCACTTAAAGAGAAAACGATTCCAAGCCAAGCAATGGCATATGCCGAGATGCTTTGGTGTGGCTGACCAGGTACCACTAGTCAAAGATTGGGACAAGGAAAATGATGTAGCTTGAGAGGAAGCTTAAGATTGGGAAAGGGATGTAATAAGGTTGCCCCATGAAAATGGAGACAGAGGATCCTTGAGAACTACTTGTGCTTCAGTGGCCACCCATACGCTAGTTAGTCATGGCTTTCTCTTGGGTTCCACCACCGAAGGTACTGGTGTTTGTATTGACGAGAACGCTATGACATACATTTTCACGATGAATGTAATGAAAGTAAAGACTTTGATAGTGTAATCATTTAAGTTATGTATGTGTTGAGATGAGCAAATATCCTTTGTAGACGTTATAGAAATTTTCCATTAAGAACAGTGAACCTTCTCCTTATGGCTTAGTTGTATATATATATATATACTTTACTTTTGCTACTTTTAAAAGTGGTAATGGATGCTAATTATTGAATGTAATTATGTAAAATATAATGTATAATTTAATATGAATTTAGCTAGATCTTAAATAGTGATAAGCATTGACAATGCAAATAGTAGAAAGTGAAATAGTCTATTGTTATTGATCTATAAATTATTAAGGATATTTCATTAGAATGATTTCAAATTTAATATAGCTAGCCTAACACACAAAGTATTGAAATAAACTAAAATTGGAATGAAAGAAGTTAAGCAAATAGGGCACCATCTACACAATGAACACAAGATAAGCCCTTGGAAAATCTAATATAAGAAAAATCCAACTAGAATGTGAGGCCTTTCTCTTGCTCCTTTTTTCTTAGTTTAAAAATGCAAATATAAAGAATGTGCACTCACTATCAAGTTGCTATGGACATTATGTCATGTATGGATACTATATGATCTTTTAATTCCTCTATTCTTCTTTAACATCCCACTCCTAGATGCTTAGCTCAACCATGGAACAATAAACATCATAATAAGACGGTAACCCCATCAATTCTTGTTGACTCTCTATTTAAGATGCCTTAATATCCATCTAGGGTTAGGACCCTCTAGAATGTTCTTGAACGTCCTAACACAAACTATATCCACATGTGTTAGTAATGGAAGCTAACATAACATCCATTCGTTATGATGGTGGTGAATGGGATAGATTAACTTTTATGATGCATAAATTACTCATATGAACATTCATTGAGTTGATCTTAATGCCATTGGAAAGAAATTAATGCGTAGAACAACATTTAGAGCATGGGATTTTGTATGCAAAGTATTGACCCAAATATAATGATTGAATGCCTCAAATAGGATATGGACGTTTTTGGATCCCAAATCTCCAAAGCAAGAGTTGGCTTTAAAAAATGGGTGCAACAAGCAACTAACTTTTATTTTTCAACCTAAAAAGAACAAAAATAAATGAAAATTATATAATAATTCATTTTAGATCAAACATGATTGTTTAGGGATGTTTTTAGGTTGCAAGAAATTTTACTAAAGGAGATGATGAAAATTTTCCTATATCATTTCCATGGAGTACCACTTCACCTTGTCTAAAATATATTGTTTATATCAAACCTATTATAGTTCTTATTACCTCGATTTGGTTGTTCTGGACTTCTAATTGTACCTAATGTTTTTTTGTTATTCCCTTTTATGGTATGTAACACATCAACATTAATTTACTAGTCTGTTAAGGAAATCTCAAAATTTTTCAAATTTTCCACATTCGCAATTAAGTAAATACATACATACATACATACATACATACATACATACATACATACACACACACACACACACACACACACATATATATATATGTATGTATGTATGTATGTATGTATGTATGTATGGAGGGAGAGAGAGAGAGTTAATACATATTATTACCCACATTCTCTAACACATTAAAAAATCCCTTACTGAATATTTTTGATGTTCTTACCATGAACTTGTAGACATTCTTCCTTTAGATGCAAGTAAAATCTATTCCCACCTTCAATGTTTCCTTAATTTTACTTTGATTATGTCATACCTTAATACTTTTCTCATGACTTCTTCAATTTCTCTTGTACTTGCAAATGGATTTGTTTGGTCCTATCAATAAGTATTCCATCTTCTAGTGCTTCTCACGTGTATTTTCTTGTGTCACTCATTTCTTGCCATATATAACATTTAAAGGTAAAGGTCGAAAATATCCAAAGAAAGTTTTAAAAGAAGATTTACTATTAAAAATAATAATTATTCTATCATAATAATGTTGAATATAAATCATATTTCAATGGAAGTCCTTGGGTGCTTTGGTTTATAATCCCTCAAATTCTAAACAAATGTCGTGTTCACTAGTTTTTTCTTCCCATTTTTATGTAGATGGAAACCTATAGATTCCGTCCACTTAGTATCCATATTATCACAAAGTATAGCCCAAAAGAAACTAAGAAATCTAGGTTTGTATGTGAAATAATGCTCCTTGGTATGGAAAAGTACATTAACACCGTTTCAAAGAATATGTTTACTACCTCTTGTGCTTTCATGGTATTTTTATAAATCATGAGAATGAACACCTGACTAAACCTATCAACCACCATAAATAGATAATTAGGTTCCTTCTTGATTGTTGGGAAATCACTTGGAAAATCCATGGAGATACTCTCCTATGGTCTCGTATGTATGTTTAAGGGATGGTATAAAATTTGTTTCCTATTACTAGGCTTGTTGGTACAACAAAGTATACATCTTCTAATAAAACATTCTACATATTCTTGCATTCTATGCCAATACACATACCCTTTTAATTTCACAACTATATTCCCAACACCAAAACCCCATGCAACCTTGGAGCAGTAATCATGTTTAATAAGTTTCAATCTTTCAGCTTTTGGAACATAGAGCATGTCTAGAATGTAGAGATATCCATCCTAAAGATGATAGTTATCCTTATTATCACCTTTTTCTCCATTAAGTTGGAATTGTAGGTATTAAAACAGTTCTTTAAAGTTGATATTTTATGTGTATGTTTGCTATATGAATTTGGGGGTGAAAGGTGTCATGTACCTAAGACTTTCAAAAGTTATTACCTTGGATGTGGGTGGTAGTGAAATCATATCAAAAAATTTATTGGTGATTCCCTTCTTACATTTTATGTGAAGATGAAATTGATATAAAAACCTAGTCCACTTGTAGTGTATAACTTGTTGAATCTTACTCCAGGCATGAAAATATTGTGGTGGATGGTGATATTCATGGATGATGGTTGCCTTGTGTAAAATATAGTTATTTTAGTTATTAATAGGATGAAAGAGAGCACACCATTCTTTTTGATATGTAGGGTACATCAAGATTACCATGGAAAATTTTATAATGATAAAATACTCAGCTTACTTCCTCTCAATCAAAATCACTCCCATAATCATATCCATTTATCATCCATCTCCACTTGAAAGGATTTTGTAAATAGGGAAATGGAAAAAATAGTGCTAAATTAACATTAATTTTCAACTTCTTCAAAAATATTTTTGTCAAGTACTTTCATAAGTGGAAAAATATTACTACTAGCTATTATGGCATGCAGTGGCATACCCGTAGCTAAAAAAGATTTATATGAACTTTTGTACGTACTCGTTGCCCCTATAAAGACCCTGACCTTAGAAATAGGAGGTTGCTACTTAAGCATGACCTTCATATTCAATGGATCTAACTTGACTTTCCCTTCGCCAATCACATACCCCAAATAAATCAATGATAAGTGACCAAACTCACATTTTTTAAGGTTCACCAAAAGTCGATATTTTCTTAAGGTATCTAACACCTATATGAGATGTGAGATATGATATTCCCAAGAAAATATCTAAACTAGTATACCATAGAAGAACATTATTAAAAATGAATCTAGAAAGGGGCACAATCCATCTTTCATGAAATTCACGTGTAGTTGTTGCATTACATAAATAAAAATCCATTATTATCCATTCATTGATACCTGAAATTTTATTGAAGGTTATCTTCTAGGTTTCTTCTTATTTTTCCTGTAACTATTGGTGTCTCTATTGATATCCAACTTAGTGATGTGCTTCAAATGCTACATCTAATACAACAAGTCAGTCATTTTTAGTATAGGATATCAATTCTTGAGGTCCTCTTATTCAAAGCTCTATAGTTGCTACATATTCATTAGGCCTTATCCTTCATGGTTATTTTAATTAAAAGTAAATCACAAGGCGAGGTGCTTGGTTGAATTACTCCCTACTCCAATAGATACTAGAAAAAACAAATCCACTTCATTTGCTTATAGGGAAAACCACTTGTACAATCCAATATTTGGAAATATGAAGTCGTGAAACAACATCATCTCATGATGTACTTGCCTCTTAATTGGGAACCATTTAAGCTTATAAAATAGTTCATTATAGTATTATAAATCTCCCCAATTAATGTTTCTTCTATTTAGTACATAAATCTATAAAATGTTATATTTTTATTGATTCATCTCATGGAAAATTATTTCCTATCAAAATTATTACAAACTTCATACTAAAGTTTATTAGTTTCTTGACTTGATTAGCAATTTCTAGAGAGATCTTGGGTTTACCTTTATGACACTAATGATTAAGGACTTCCCAAACTTGATCAACCGATATTGGTTTTATATTACCATGCTATTTCATCTTTCATGTGCATGTAGGGAATTCTAAACACTACACCACACAAATGAAGTTGTACTATGTTTATCTCTAGTTCATTGATATAATTTTCACTAATAAAAATTTTGATCCTAAATTTGTCACTAACCATAGGATTTTCACCCTTATTTACCTATCCTAATGGATATAGTTTAGGGTAGTCATGAACTTAAAATACTAGCTTAGTCACCAAATATTATACTATGAATCTTTCCTATGAATCATAATCAAATAGAGCATATATCCTTTCTCATTTAATTTGGATATCTACATTGAAGAATTCATGTATCTCCCTCTCTTACTTTGGATGGAGACTAGTTAACTTCATCTCTTTTTAATTGTATTGCAAACCTATTTTCCTCTACATTTGAACTACCTCTACCCTAGTTTCCTTACCATGGTTAACATATTCGTCTTCTTGGATCCTTCATTTTTGTTCTCTGGATTGAATTCAAAATGTAGCTTTCCAGCACATATACCTACAATGTCGTGGCCCCTAATCATGTCAAATGTCATGCCGCATTGTATTGACTACCACATCATACCATGTAGATGATTTCCATGTTTTTGTGTTTTCATGTCAAGGCCATAGTGTAGAAGGATGATGTGTTGACTACTTCATAATACTCATCCATTGAATTTGCACCCCATGTCATGATTGTATTGGGTCATCAAATTAAGTCAAACATCATGTGCCTTCTTGATATCTTTCACCATTTATTTTCACATTTGGTTCCTGAAGCTGTCAGACCGAAGAAAATGTGTACACTCTTTAATGTCTTTAAGGATCACACAAGTTCTATTGAGATCTCCATTAACCTGGTCATTCAATCATGGATGCACACAAAATATGCACACTCTTTAACATATCAATAATTTAGGTTCTTGTTCTTTAGTTTTTTCCTACAATCAATTTTATTTTCAAACGTCTGTAACTTCTCATCTGGGAGAAGTTTTTCATAGCAGGATATATCATTAGATAGGTATTAGTGAAAAATATATAACCATCATTTTTAAAGGATCAATTGTACATAAAAACTTAATCAAAAACTCAATTAACTTTAATAACTTTTATCTTCACGAGATTAGATCCTATAAGAGATATGGTTGTCCTATTACGTCATAGAGTGTATTTCTACTTCCTTGGGCATCATGAATGATATTTATGTTTTCTCATACATCCCCTTTGACATCAATTACATATTTTTTCCATAAATTAAAATGCAGTCTACAACAATCTCCTCCTTTTTCATTTATGGAAACACTATGAGACATTGATGTCAACAAATCAAAAAGTTCCCTTGTGCGAATTCCTTTCTTGGTCAATGCCAATGTCTGTAATCTCTCCTTGCCTAAATTCCATCCTCGATCAATGTTAATGTCTATATCAATGTCTTTAATCTCTCCCTCTTTGACATAATTTGCATAGGGTCAAAAATATCTATTGAAATTGACATACTAATGGGAGAACATGATCCCACAAAAGTATATGTAAAAACTCCATAACCTATTCATGGATGATCCTATGGATCTAACTAAACTATGTTTCATTCTTGCTCCCATTCTAATAGAATCTCCCACTAAAACCACACTTCTAATGCTATAATTTTAAAATATCCCCTTGAGACCATGCTCCTTCATTGATAATTACCTAACATCTCTGCATTCTCTCGTTCCTATTGCTTTCTTTAAATCCGAGACATCATCGTCATAGTCCACATACCTCCCTCATACATGGAGTTTCTTTGTCATATCTTGATTAAAAAAATGATTTGTCTTGAAGAAATATTCGTTGAGTGATCCTGAGGACTCATTCCTAATCGAGCTCCTCCTTGACCTATTCTCCATCCTTTTACACTATAGGGAAGTCCCTCTTTGTTGTACCATCTTGAATTCAGTCTGCAATCTTGTGTTATATGACCTTTATTGTGACATGTATAACATTCAACATTTGAATTCAATATTTGTGAAAATTGCTAAGATAATATCTTTATCTGATCTAAATGCCTCGATCTAGGTAATTTATCATTTCCTCTACATCTCATACCATCACAAGTCTTGTAATCCTTTTCTTTATGGCCAAAATTTGTGCATGAGAAACAATAACCAAAAACCTTACTTTGATACATGGATGTAGAATGAGACCTTGACCTTCTAAATGTATTCCTTGGAGAAGCCATATTCATTTTTTGACGTATTTCATTATTCCATATGGATGATTTCTCATGAGCCATATTCATTTGTTGATCTCTAATACCTACATTACTTCTTCTTTTGGATCCTTTCTCTTCATTCTGGTTCTTTGTATTTCGCTCCTTCCTTGTATTTTGGATTTTGTTTCTCCTCTTGTAATGAGCAATATTTCTCTCATTACTTGCTTTCACATCTAAAATGGTTGCTTCTCAGAAGCTATGATTCTTGTTGAGGCTTTTCGGCCATATCTTCATTGATGAGCTTGGGGGCCATTGTTCTTCAGTGTCTCACAATGTTCTTGATAATTGAATGTTTTAATAAGAGGATAAGTTTGGATGCAAGAATGTGACCTAGAGGTTTAATCCTTTTGTGTAATTTTGATTTAAGATTCTTCAATTATTCTCTTAAGAGCAAAACCTCCTCCTCTAGTCTTTCAAAAAATTTCTCCTTCCCATTTATAACTATTCAGACAAAAAATCCTTTACCCATGTTAGTTATTCTAGTATGGCTTTGAGAGTGAGAATGGTTCGACCATTTAGGTTTTTGTCTTGAAGCTATTGCTTCAGTTGACTTTTCTTATTTCTAAGGAAAGATATTTCTTTTATTCAAGTTCTTCAACCTTATCTATTAATAAAATTTCTCCCATTTCTTTATTGGTCACACTTCAATTGTTTTCACTA
>APFE031040524.1:17538-35814 GCA_000404065.3 Pinus taeda
TTAATTGACTTATTTGTTACAACTCCTTCTTCCTTGAGATGGGTCATCATGCTATTCGTCTCCTTTAACAACCTTTTTTATTCATCCAACTTCTTTTTAACTTCATCAAACTTCATTTTCAATATTTCACATTTTTGTTTAAACTCCTCTAACTCTAGTTCCAATATCACAACAATTTTTTTCATCTACATTTGTGTTTTCATGATCCTTTGGATCCATCTTCAAGTAGTTCGCAGTTCTAAAGGTAACCTGATTTCACACAACTTGTTGTCCTAAAGGTCACATTGAGAGGAGCGGGTGAATTAATGTAAGATCAATTTTACCATTTCACAACGTTTCATAATCAAACATTCATATAGTAATGAATCTTAACCATAAGCATCATATCATCAAATATAACAATGCATCATCAAGCTACCATCACATCAATAACATATCAAGAAGCCATCAAATCCTAAGATAGACACAACCTTCTACATGGAAATCCATAAGGGAGAAAACCACAACTCTTCTTCTTCTTTATCTTCAATTCATTATATAGAATTTTAGGAAATCACCTACTCGAGGAAACCACCCCCAGGATATGAAAGTTTCCACTACTAGTAGGTTACCACCTCTTTGAGGCAAAAACCTTGAAAGTAACCAAGTAGTTAATCACTATAGGCTACAACTTGATCATTATTTGATTTTTACTTTGAACTGTCTTCCTATTAAGTATGGATGGATTTCTTAACTGCAAGTAGTATGGACAACATTTATTTCTCATATATGGGTATATGTTCCTTCCTTTAAGTTCTCTTATTTCAAAAGAAATGGGTCTTCTTTCTTGCATAAAAGATACACCAATATCATGGTCTGAAGCATCACACTCCACAATAAATATTTTTGTGAAGTTAGGTGTCACCAATACTAGAGTTGTACACATACCTTCTTTATGTTCTTCAAATGCTTTTGTTGCTTCCTTATTCTAATACAATGCTTCCTTGTTTAATAATTTTGTTAGAGGTCATACTTTTTTACCATAATTCTTGACATAATTGTGGAAATATCACGTCAATCCTAAGAACCCTCTAAGTTTATTCAAGGATTTTGGGATTGGTCATTCCCTCATAGCATTGATTTTTTTAGAATCCACCTTGACACCATCGTGTGATACAATATGACCCAAATATTCCACTTCCTAAACCCAAAAGGCTCACTTTGAAGGATTCTCATATATTTTTTCTCTCTTAATAGTGTCAATACCTTTTCAACATGTTTTAAATGCTCTTTCTAAGATTTATTTTAAATTAGTATGTCATCAAAAAATACAAGAAGCTTTGTTTTAATGAAGGGTTTGAAAATTCAATTGATGAAGCTTTGAAATGTTGAAGGTGAATTTGTAACTCCATGTGGCATAAACGAAAACCCATAACAATATTCATGTATTATAAAGGTTATTTTTTGTAATTTTTTCTTGCCTCATTCTGATTTGATGATATCCAGAATGAATATCCAACTTATTAAATAAATTTACTTAGTGTAATTCATCTAACAATTCAGGAATGACATTAATAGGAAACTTATCTTTGATTGTCATGTTGTTGACTTTCATATAGTCCAGACACATATGCCATGAAGCATCATTTTTTATAACCATCACCACTAGTGAAGGGAAAGCTCTATGGCTAGGTTGAATGATGCCACCTCTGAACATTTCTTAAACCATATGCTCAATCTCATAATTTTGTGCATGTGGATATATATAAGGTATAATGTTAGGTGGTACACATCCAGGTTGAAAATAAATAACATGGTTATGTTCTTAAATAATAGGAAGACTCCAAATACCTTGGCATGTTTGTTAATAAATTTTTGAAGATCCATTGGAGAAAATCCTAAATATGTGTGAAGATATAATGAACAAAATTGTGAAACTAAAACTTGGTGTCCCTTTATTAATAATTTTATCATGCTATTAGATCTTATCACTTTGTTGGGTTTCCGTTGGATACCTCTATTCTCAATTTCCTTCCATTCTAAGAAAAATAGTATGAAAAGACCTTCGAAATTAAGGCCATTGTTCCCAATGATTGACCATTGGAACCATATTACATCAACACTACCCATTTGGATTGAAATAATGGGACTAACCAATAAATAATAACCCACATTCAACTAACTTATTGTACTTCCTTGAACAATGTATCTTACCTCCATCTGCAATCATCACTTCAAATTCTAGTGCTAGCTATATAAAGGTTAAGACATCTTCCTAACTTCTAATTGATGAGATAGGTCAACGACTTCAAAATTAGTGTCTTCAAGGGGGAAACCCCCTTTACATTACACAAATGAACAATTCTTTGATGATTGAAATGAAAAAATTTCCTTTCTATATATAGGAGTCTAAGGGGTCACAATATAATCAGAGCTGACATAATAATAATAATGGAAGGGCACAACAAAAACAATATGGGGACTACATGGGCACAACAATAACAATAAGGGGGATACACTAATAACAATGAGGGAATACACTAGTGTTATATGGACCTAACATGACCCTATCCTTCAAAAACGTTTTGTCTTTAATGCTTGAGTAGTTCTAGATGCTTCTTTATAAAATTATCATCCTCCCATATGGAATCTTCCAGGATAAGTTCTTCCACTAGATGAGATACTCTAAAATTGATCAATTTCATAGTTGTTGAGTTCTTGTTTCCATGACTGCTTCTGGTTCCAATATGATTTTTCCTTCCTCGTAAATTTTTGGCAATATTGTTTGAACTTGGATCTTATCACCTATAACCTTCTTTCACCATGAAACATGGAAAATTGGGTGCACTGAGGAAGATGTAGGAAGCTCCAATTTGTATGCCATAGTACCACTATTTTGCAACACCTTTTAAGGATCATAATACTTTGGTGATAATTTATTAGCCTTCTTAGCTTAATTAAGGGGATGTTTTTCTATGGTTGGGGCCATAAAAGCACCCAGTCACCTACATGAAAAAAGAAACGTTGTGATGTTGATCTACCTATTGTTTCATTCTATTATGCGCCAAAATGAGGTTTTCCTTTAAGAGTTGGAGCAATTATTGTTTATCCTCAATGTGATCTTCCACTGCTTGAACCTTCTAATTTTCTCCTAAAGATGATGTGATGGATGGTGGATGATATCCATAAAGTGCCATAAATGGGGTCATTTTTGTTGTAATATGGATGGAAGTGTTATACCACCATTGAGCCAGAGGTAACCACTTGAGCCATTATGTCTATTTATTGGATACAAAGAAACGAAGATTCCTTCCAAACATTTGTTCACTATCACCGTTTCCTCATCTGATTGAGGATCATAAGATGAGCTATGAGCAAATTGAGTACCCAGACAAGAAAATAATTTTGGTCCAAAAAATTCCAGTGAAAATAGGATCTATGTCGGTTACAATAATCTTTTTCTATGTAGCTATTGAATTGCTTCCATAAATGTAGTAGCAACTGTACTGTCTTTAAATGGATGAGATTTTGAAAAAAATTGTGCATACTTGGTAAATCTATCGATTACTACCATGATGACACTCTTTCCTTCAGACTTGGGTAAACCTGTGATAAATTCCTTTGAAACCACCTCCCAAAATTGACTTGGAATGGATAAAGGTTGTAACCGACCCGGGGTCTTAATTTTCCCAACATTATTTTGTTGGAAAACCAAACATTCCGCCCCAAACTTTTGAATATCTGATTTAGGCCTTCACAAAAAAATCCTTCTTAACCCTGTGGTAAGTTTTTAAAAATTCTGAGTGCCCTCCTAAGGGAGAGGTGTGCAATTCCCGAAGAATCTTTTGTTTTAGTTGGGAATTCTTACAAAGGTACAAGTGATATTTTGTACCCTAATGAATCATTGTTCCAACTGAATGTATCAAATGTACTAGGATCTTATTGCAATTTTTGAATGAGTGCCCACACTTATTCATCATTCTTCCATTCATCCCTTGCTCCAGTTATCCAATCTAGTTGGATAATATAAATGGCACAAAGCAATGCTTCCACATCCTCATCCTTTCTTAAGAGTGCATCTGCAACAACCATTTGCTTCCCTTTACTATAGATGATTTCAAAGTCATAACCCAACATCTTTGTGACCCATTTTTATTGCTCTTCTAAAGATAATATTTGTTCTAAAGAGTATTTAATACAATCATGATTTTTTTTTTTAACATGAAGTGCTTTCCCATTAGGAAAGGTTGTCATTTCTTAAGTGCATGTAGTATTGCCAACATTTCCTTCTCATAAATAGCTTTGTGTAAATATTTTCCTTTTAT
Source organism: Pinus taeda (assembly GCA_000404065.3). Classification (NCBI taxonomy): domain Eukaryota; kingdom Viridiplantae; phylum Streptophyta; class Pinopsida; order Pinales; family Pinaceae; genus Pinus; species Pinus taeda. The sequence goes on from APFE031040524.1 coordinate 21,843, forward strand.
TGGTTGACTTTGAAAATAAATGGTTCTTCCATATTGCATTAAAAAATCACCAATTCCATGTCTTGAGGCATCACATTCCACAATAAAGGTTTTTTTGAAGTCTGGCATAGCTAAGACTGGTGCTTGACACATTACCCCTTTACGATGCTCACAGGACTTAGTTTCTTCTAAAGTCAAAGAAAATGCATATTTCTTTAGTAATGTTGTTAGAGGTGCTTCTATTCTCCCATAATTCTTAACAAACTTATGATAATACCCTATCAACCCTTGAAATCCTTGCATGTGATTTATGGATGTGGGTATTTTCCATTCCTTAATGGCTTAAATTTTTTAGGGTCTACCTTAACACCCTCATGAGATACAATATGACCCAGATAGTCCACCTACTATACTCCAAAGAAACTTTTGGAGGTTTTTGCATATAATTGTTCCTCCTCCAATACCTTGAAGATCTTGTCATCATGTTGAACGTGATCCATCCAAGACTTGTTTTAGATTAGTATATCATTAAAAAAATACTAACAATAATACTAACACAAATTTTCTTTAGAAGGGTTTGAAAATGGAATTCATAAAACATTGAAATGTACAAGCTCAATTGGTAAGGATGAAAGGCATGATAAAAAATTCATAATGACCCTCATGAGTTCTAAATGTTATTTTTAGAACGTCTTCATTCTTCATTCTTATTTGATGATATCGCGAGGAAAGTTCAAACTTGGTGAAGCAAATTTCTCCATGTAATTCATCCAATAATTCATCAATGACAGGAATGGGAAATTTATCTTTAATAGTGAGCTTGTTGAGCTCCCTATAATGTAGATACATGCACCATGATCCATCCTTCTCGTGCACAATACTACCAGAGTAGAGAAGGAATTTTGACTAGGTTAAATTATACCAACCTCTAGCATTTTTGCAACCATACGTTCAATTTAACTCTTTTGGGCATAGGGATATCTGTAAGGCATGATGTTTGGAGGAATAATTCCCGTAATTAAATGAATAGCATGATAATGATCACGAATAGGTGGGAGGCCTTTAGGAGTATCAAATACCTTGGAATTATTGCCCAAGAATATTTGGAGGGGAGTGGAGAAATAGATGATTTCAATGTTTGAGCCTCTAGTGAACATAATTATGCAATTACACCCCGTTGTTCTTTCTTTAGAAGTTTTGTCATGCCATTAGATATGATTAAATTTCTTGGTTTTCTTGCGATACACCTTAATTCAGATTCCTTTCCTTCCCAAAACAAATTCAAGAAAAATTCTTCAAAATTGAAAGCTGTCGTACCCAAAGATTGTAACCATTGGACTCCTATTACAGCATTAGCACCACCCATTGGAGTGGAAAGAATTGGACTATTCAATACATATTCTCCCGTGGATAGCTTGATATTATGGCACTTTCCACAGCAATTTATGGTTCATCCATTTGAAACCATCACTTGACACTTTGGTGCTAGATATAGGATGTAATTTAATTCCTTCGCTATCTTACAATGAATGGAATTATGGGTACTACACAAATCAATCAACGATATTACCATTTTCTTCTTGATATGTCCTTCTATATTGAGAGTTTGAGGAGTGATAATTCTTTCCAATGTGTTACAAGATATGGTTGGATCCATTTTTTCTTTCATTGGGCTTGGTTCCTAGTGTATATCCTCTTTTTTTTATGTTTCTTGTTCCTTTTCTTCCTCCTCTTCAAAACCGATGTAAAATAATTTCTTCTTAGCACACTTATGAACTTTAGTGTATTTTCTATCACAACTATAACAAAGCCCGTTTTCTCTTTTTTCTTCCAATTGTTGTGTGTCAACATTCTAAGTTGTGGAAGGCTAGGAGAAACCACACTTCCAACTTTAAAGTTAGGAGTAATAGGCTTCCTTGTTTCCATAATTTTGCTTTCAATTTTTCTTGCCAACCTAAATGCCTTCTCCAATGAATTAGGTTCCCAAAGGTGAACCTCATGTTGGATGTTATCCTTTTGAGTCCCTATGAAGACATCAATCATATGCTCCTCTAGAATATCATTTACCCTTATATTCAAGTTTTGGAAGTCCTTAATGTGCTCCACTTTTGAACCCTTTTGTTTGAGATTTATCAATTGTCTAAAGAAGGTGTTTCTCTTTGTATCCTCATAATGTGCTATCATTTCCTCTCTAAAAATTGACGAAGTGAAAATTTATTTACGAGAGAAAACCTATCGATACCATACAAACTGATTGGGTTCTAAATATAAAGTTGCAACGTGTACCTCTTGTGTGTTTTTCACATTATGAATATCAAAATATTGCTCCATTTGTAGTATCCATGTTACAGGATCCTTGCCATCAAACTTCCTCATATCGATCTTTGGAATATGTCGAGTCTTCAATCCAACATTAGAATCTATGAAATCATTATGAACATTTCTTTTTTTCTCCGTATGAGTTTCCTCTAATACCTTTTATCCATTAGGAAGCATTTCTTGTAGCAACTTCACCAAACCTCCCTTCAAACCTTCCATGTGTTTCTTCAAATCTTCAATGTTTCCTTTTGCATCATTGATGTCATTATTCAAACCATCCATATTAGATTCCATGTCATTCCTAAAACCATCCATATTAGCTTCTATTACTTTTTTTGAGAGTGACATTTGTTGAACTTAGTCTCTTAATTTTGATATATCATGTTTCGTTTCTTCTTCTTCTTCATGAGTCATAGTAGAGATTTCAAGTTTTTTATTAGGTTTTTCCATTTTCTTTCTTCGGGGAAACAATTAATGGTAATTATGCTTCACTATTCCATTTGAATCACTCCAAACTATTTTTTCAAACAAAAATGATGAATTTTTTAAAAAGGACTACACACCGTTTCTTTTCTTTATAGGAGCTTGATAATGAATCTGATGTATCTCTGAAATTTTGAATCTCCAATGTCTGAAATTAAATCTTGTGGTATACCTATTAGTCCTGTTTCCAATGCCACAAGTTGGATAGATATTGGATTATTCAAAAAATATTCATGCCCAATCTCCTAAGATGGCCTTATTATAAACTCGTTGAGTAGAGAAAACTATGAAATAACGTGCGTCACTGTTGTGACCTTCGTCTCTAAAAATGATACCAAACTAACTAACTTCCATCTTATTTATGTCACTTTTTACAAAATTTAAATTTGATGCTCAAAGAGAAAATAATGATGATTTTCCCAACATCACCTATTTGAGATGGAATTCGAGAGCCTGCAAAAGCCCTAACTTCCTCATATCATATCTTTGAAAATATAGTGAGAAAAGATCATGATTTTGTACACAAGGTTCACCAATATTTTGGCTCATGGGTTTTAATATCAGCCTTTGAAGCTTCATATAAAAAACATTATAGTGAATATGCCATGATGTCTTGTTAGAAACAACTAAACCATAGAATCCAAAACTCTGAGACCAAATGTTATACAACCAACTCACAAAATAAAAGAAGATATAGATCAAAGACTTTAAAAATTTCCTCTTCGAGAGGGAAACCTCCTTTACACTACACAAATGAACAATTATTTGATGATTCAAATGGAAAAACCACATTTCTATATATAGGAGTCCAAGGGGTTATAATATAATTAGAGCCGACATAATAATAATAATGTAAGAATATTCACATGATCTTAGAGGGAGTAGAAATGAAAATTTGAGTGCGCTCTGCAACCTAGGGTTTTCTGTTCACCCCTGTAACGGCGCTGTCTAAACCCTCCCTGCTTTTATTTTCCATTAGCCTTCCTCCTCGCGACAGCAGCTTGCTGGCATAGACCGCACTGCAATGGCTGGCCCTCAAGGGGGGGCTTCAAAGCCTTCCCCCTCAATTGAGAGAGATAATCAAGTGAAGAAACCGACAAAGCCTTTCGATCCAGAATAAGTAAACATGGATACAAGAGATTTCCCAATGCAAGATACGACAAACGCTCCCACTGATCAGTTAGATAGGTGTAGTGAAGTACAAGAAGGAAAGATTGGGCAATAAGAAATACCCAAGGTTACATCAACGATATGCAAACCCATAGCAGCTGAACGACCCAAGATAGAACTTCTGAGCCATAGAATTAATGGTCAAATCCAGTACATGAAGGACCATGCACTCATTGGAAAATTTATTGGATACTCACCGACTGAAAAAGCCTTGCATGGATGGATCTCTGCCAAATTGAAACCCAAGGGACATGTCATCCTACAGCTAGGACCAAAAGGGTTTTTCACTCCGATTTTCATTTGCATCGAAGATCGAAATAGGGTTATGGATGAAGGTCCCTACTTCTTCAACTCCCCCGGTCTGTATTTAAGGGAATGGGTAGAGATATTTAACCCTAACAAGGAGAATTTCAGCTGGGCACCAGTTTGGATTCGGATGTACTTGCTCCCGTTGGAATATTGGGATGAAGAATCATTGAGAGACATTGGCAAGGGGCTGGGGGAGTTTATAAAGATTACTCAGGAAACGAAGCTACGCAGATACACCTCTGATGCCCATATTTGTGTCTTCATTCGCCTAGACAAAGCCCTTCCAGACTCGGTAAGTCTCTACCATGATGACTTTGAATGGATCCAACCTTTAGATTTTGAACATGTACCCTTTCATTGTCGCAAGTGTCATGCCCATGGGCATCTTTTTTGGGATTGCCCTCTAAATGCTAAATCCCAAACCTCTTACCCCTCAGACAAGTCAGCTCATGATGGATTTACGAAGGTCACAAATTGAAAAAGATCACATAAAAAACCTTCCTCCGTGAAAAATCCCATGCAGGACACTGCCTCCATTCTCTCCACAAGAAATAGCTTTGAGGTTCTTGCTAAAGCTTTAGAAGACCCACCTCAGAACATTTTGCCAATCCCAACACTGATCATCACGACCTCTCCCCCCCCCTATCTGGTTCTTCTCCCACTCCCTTGCCCCTGAGTGACAACATTGGGATTCTTGAGGCAGCTCGAAAGGACCCTGATTGGAAACCTAATGGAATGGATGTTAACGGTATCCCCAGCCAGACCCTGCGCTTAGCAATCACCTCAGTAGAAAGCAGTCAAAGGCAACATATGGAAGAAGAGCTGGAAAGCACTGATTTGGGAGGACTTGACATTTTCGAGATTGAACAAGCATGCAGAAGGAAAGACTACGATAAGATTCAAGAGCATCAGCCTAATACCCTGGAAGTCATCATCTCCAAGGCTTACCAACAACAACAAATAGGCATACAACCGGGCAGTCAATGGGATGGCAGCTTCTTTCCTAAAGACTCCAAAAAATATGGAAGAAAGATAGATCTTCAAAGAACTATTGCAATAGGGAAAATCCTGGTAGACTCAGGCAGATATGCTAAGTTGACAAAGTACTACAAGCCCACCACAAATAGTGAATCATGAAGCTCACTTCATGGAATCTAAGAGGGCTCAATAGCCCCGACAAACTCAGAATGATAAAAAACATGATAAAGCAATAGCAACCCCAGATCTTCTTTATGCAGGAAACGAAATGTAATAGTAACACACTTGGAAACATCCTCTCTAGAGCATGGCTAGGTTGTCACTCAGTTGCAGTGGATGCTTCGGGTGCCTTCAGGGGACTAGCAATTACCTGGAACACACAAGCTATAACGTTCTCAGACTTTCATGCCTCCCATCACATTATATAGACTACTTTTCATATAATAGGCACCAACATTCATGGCCATCTCTCCAACGTCTACTTCCCACAGGAAGCAGGCAACAAAATTTCTCTTCTAGACACAATAAAAGCGCTCAACTTCAATAGAATCCATCCTCTTTGGATCATTGGAGGAGACTTCAACATGATCACCAAGCTGGAGGAAAAGCAGGGAGGCTGAGCCAAGCTGGAACAGGAAAATGGCCACTTTAAAGATTTTATCCAAAACAATATGCTAATTGATCTGCAATTCTGCAATGGTATGCACACTTGGAGCAATCGCAGGGTTGGGAGACATCAAATTGCTTCCAAACTAGACATATTCCTCATCTCAGATAATGCAGTGCATCTTGTAGGCGACATCTCGGCATCAATCCTTCCATTTTCAGGCTCAGATTATTGGCCTATCTCTCTCTAATGGAAAAGACTAGGCAACTCTACCAGGCATCCTTTCCACTTCGAAGCTTTTTGGCTCACCCACCCCACCTTCAATGATCTCATTAGATCCACCTGGACCAACTTCCCTTCGCCAGAGTGATAAAAAATGTATCAGTTTCAATAGAAACTCAAATTCTTGAAATCCCAAATCAAGCGCTACAATCAAGAGACTTTTGGCAACATCTTCCAGGCTCAACAAGATCTAAACAAAGAAATGAGAGAAATCCAGCAACAGATAATCACATAGGGCTCCAAGGAAGGGACATTGGAATAGGAAAATCACATTCACAATCAATTGGGGGAGAGAAGAAAGTAGGAATAAATTCTCTGGAAGAAAAAATCTAGAATTAGATGGCGGAAAGAAGGAGAAAGGAACTCTAAATTCTTCCATAGAACTACAATACAAAGAAGAATGCATAACACCATCTCTTTCATAGAAAAGCGAGGAGGGGAAAGAGTGGAAATCCATGCAGAGATCGAACAGGAGTTTATCAATCACTTCCAGGAGCTCCATCAATAACCCCAAATTGATAGACGACCTGCTATAGAAAAGAACACTCATAATGTGCCAAAAATTATCACAGAAGATCACAACCAACTTCTTCTTCGACCAGTAATGCCTCACGAGGTGGATTTGGCTATGAACTAGCTCAAGGATGGTAAAGCTCCTGGTCCAGCTAGCTACACTACTACCTTCTTCCACTCTTTTTGGGATCTTATCCAAGAGGAGGTGTGGCTAGTGGTGGAGGAATCACACACTCTTCATTGGCTTCTGCCCTCTCTGAACTCAACTTTCATTGCCCTCATCCCAAAAGAGGAGAATACCAGTACTGCGGACAAATTCCATCCAATCGCACTATGCAATGTTATTTACAAGGTGATATCCAAAGTCATTGCTAATAGGTTGAAGTTGCTTTTGCCCTTGCTCATATCGCCTGAACAATCTGGATACGTAGAAGGAAGACAAATATTGGACGGCATTATCCTCACTCATGAAATCATACACTCCCTCAAGCACTCCAAACAGGCAGGTATGATTCTCAAGATTGACCTCTCTAAAGCTTTTGATAAGTTAAGCTAGACCTATATTCAAAAAATGCTAATAGCCTTTGGTTTTTCCCCAATGTGGGTTCAATGGATTCTAAGTTTAATTTCCACAACATTTTTCTCTATCCTCATATATGGCATACCCTCTCGACCTTTCAGGCCCTCTAGAGGTATCAGACAAGGAGATCCAGTTTCCCCATTTGTTTTTGTTCTAATGGTGGAAGGTTTGGGTCGCCATATCAAACATGCCCTCCTCTCCCAGCATCTCAAAGGTCTATCCAGACACAATTCTCCAACCATCACTCATCAAGAGTTCATGGATGACAACATGTTGTTTGGGTACCCCTCTATTCAGGAAGCCTCCCTTTCTAAATCCATTTCAAAGGATTTCTCTGATGCTTCAGGGACGAGCATAAACATGGAAAAATCACAAATCTTCTTTTTTCACACCCCCCCATTACTCAACATGCTATTTCCCGCATTCTGGGCTTCTCCATAGCCTCCTTACCTTCCAAATACCTTGGATCTCCCTTAATAGATTCTACCATCAAGCATGCCTCTTGGCGTATTCTCCTTGAGAAACTTGATTCTCGTCTCACTTTATGGACTCATAGAACTCTGCACATAGCTAGCATATTAGTGCTAATCAAAGTTGTGCTATAGGCAATGCCTCTCTACCTTTTCTCAATCTTGGCAGTGCCTAAATGGGTCCTTAAAAAAATAAAAGATCTACAACGCAACTTTCTTTGGGGTGTAACTGGCACAAATCGTAAATGGGCCTTGGCAAAATGGACGAAAGCATGAAAGCCCAAAGAAAAAGGGCTATAGAATTGAGAGATCCTCATCACAACAATGTAATCATGGGTGAAAAAATATGGTGGCAATGGCTCTTTACTCCCAATAAGACATGGGCAGCCATTTGGAAAGCCAAATATGCCAATCACAGACCAACGAAGGAGCTAATTAGATTAACTCCAACTGAAAAGGGATGACTAATATGGAATGCTACCAAACAACACTTCTTGTTGATCCAACAACACAGCTTTTGGGAAATAAGGAATGGCAGCACTGCTCGGTTCTGGACGGATGCCTGGAACCAACTACCAAAGCTCAACGACATCTATAGACTGCCTCCCTGCCAAGAGTGGGAGGAGCAACAAAAGGAATCCATCTAGCAACAATGGATTCTAGAGACAGAACAGGGGTATAGACAATGGAAGCAGATCGACAGGCTGATAAGGAATGCTAATAACCAGACTAAGGAGTTCATGGAGAGTGAGCTCTAGAATCGACGCATTAGATCATCCGAAGGTAGGGATATTTTAAGATGGGTATATACCCCAAAAGGTTCCTTCACCACCAAAGAGGCTTATAAAATTATATGCAATGATCCAATGCCCCTGGATCCCATCTAGGGCAAAATTTGGTCGCTGGGTACTTGGCCCAAAGGCTCCCTATTCCTATGGCTTGTTGAGCACTAGAAAATCCTCACTTGGGACAATCTTAGGAAAAGAAACTTTCTTGGGCCCTCTATATGTCCCAATTGTAATTCTCAAGAGGAATCACTCCAACACCTCTTAGACTCTTGCACTCTTGCCAACCAACTACGGGAGAAGGCTAGCTTCTGTTGTCGAAAGAGATGTAGAGTGTTCAAAGATATAATCAACTCCATTCGCCATTGGCACCAGAACCCATATAAAAGTGAACTACTCAACCAATTATGGAGAATGATTCCCGACCTTCTCCTCTAGACAATATGGAAAGAAAGAAAAAAGCATATATTCAAAGATCAAAGCACTCCTTTAGAAATCATTTGGGGCAACTTTTGTCTCAATCTTAAAGAGACCTTGGCGCTTCAAACTTGGCATATAGAAGATTTTCCTGCTCTTCCAAATGAGAAAGCCATTTGGGAAAATTGGAACATACAACTCCCACAAGGTACTCACAATTACAGACCTTCAGAAGGCAACAACATCGGAAAGCACTTATGGACCCCCCTCCAAAGCATACTTTCAAACTCAACTTTGATGGAGCTTCAAAGGGCAATCTCGGCAAAGTAGGATTTGGTGGCATATTTAGAGATCATGAGGGTTCGCCTCTCCTAATCTACTTTAGAAACATTGGCTGGGACATGAACAACTTGGCTGAACTGGAGGGTCTCTAGCAAGGATTACTCCTTTCCCAGCGTCATGGCTTCCAACCTCTGGAGATCGAAGGTGATTCCCTAATCCTCATCAACTTGGCCAATCAACTCCTCAATGGGGCACATGCACATAAAATTGCCAACAGAGTGAGACTCGAAGCCAGATTGGATGCAATAGAACAATCGCTTCACACCAATCATGCCATCATATTCAATCACATTAAAAGGGAAGGAAACAAGGTCACTGATCTACTTCCCAATTTTGGGGTGGAAAATGGGCACACTCTTCTCACTGGAGCTCTAGACATAATTCAGAATCATGATCAAAATCAGGAGTGCAAAATATTGGTCCAAAGGGACGCAGCTCTCCCAGACGCGGGTGTATAGACAAGCATTAAATATGATGGGCAGGGGTGGGTCGAGATGGGGCGACACCTGCCTACCGAGGACAAGCCAGATAATTAGCTTCTGATCAATGGATCTCTCCATTTGAGAAGTTCAGGGTTCAATGGCATTGTTTTAAGTGGTTCCAGATATCATATCCTGTCCTCTGCTCCAGTTCATGCCTCAACACACTCCAGCATGCCTTAGACTTCGGCTCTCTTCAATGCAACAGTAATGGTGGATCGCAGATCGATAACCAGCAATATGTGATTAAAATCAGATCGCATCACAATATCGGCGGATCACAAAATGGGGAGACCAAAGGGCAAGGCCTTAATTTATAGCGAGATGTGATTGCGATCGAATCGCATCGCAATATCGCATCGGCGGAAACCAAGGGGTGGAGCCTTCACACTTTCACATGTGCGATGCAATGATGCTCAATCGATGGCGGATTGCAGAATGGGGAGACAAAAGGGAAAGGCCTTTACTTATAGCGATAGGCGATTGCAATCAGATCGCATCGCAATATCACATTGGCGGAATCCAAGGGGTGGAAACCAAGGGATGGAGAATAGGCAAGGGCTATCTGATGATAGTTCGAGGCCAGCTATGGCTACCCAGGTGTTCATTATATGGTCTTTTTGTTTTTTGCTAGTGTTGCTTGGGTTTTGGCTTCCTATCTAAACTAATCGTCAAGGAACCATCTTACTGTTTTTTTTGTGGGGTCTGGACTTGAGAAGTGATACCATTTTTGAGGTTTCTACTCTCACTCGACTGGTTTCCCCAATGTTCGGGTAGTCCCGATTTTGTTGATACTCTACGATACCTTGGTCGAGGCCTTGACCTCTTTGTATCTTTCTGTACATATTAATAGACTACTTTTACTTTGAAAAAAAAGAACAATAATAATGTAAGGGCACAACAATAACAATGTTGGGCTTCTATGGGGCACAAAATTAAGAATATGGGGACTACATGGGCATAACAATAACAATAAGGGGGATACACTAATAACAATGATGGAATACACTAGTGTTATAGGGACCTAACATGGTAATACCTGAATCAATCAATGTTACTCCCCTTTCATTTTTATATATCCTTATATTGTGAGGGTTTGTGGTGTATTAATAATGACCAATGCATGGAAAGATATTGTTGGATTAGTTTATTCTAACTCTAGACCTTGTGAAGTTTCCACTTCTTGATCTTCTTCATCTTCACAATAGATTTAGAATAATTGTTTTCATTGCATTTATGCCCTTTACTATACTTTCTATCATAGTTGAGATATACTCGCTTTTCTCTTCTTCCATCCATTTGTTGAGGAGTCAACCTTGTTGGTATAGGAAACATATCCTATTTTGCTTTGTAGTTATTAGCGACCAACTTTCTAGTGGCCATATTTTTACTTTTAACTTTCCTTGCCAACGTGAAAGCATGATCTAGAGATTTAGGTTCAAAGAGATGCACCTAATATTTGATGCTTTCCTTTAAAGTACCCATAAATGAGTCTAACAAGTTATAACTACTATATACAGGAATAAATTTTGACGACATGGTCTGATTGTATGGCCTGTACTGTCACAAATTACAAGAAAAAATGTCATTTTTTCAAAAAAAAAATTGTAAAGTACATGCATTTTGCGAAATTATGATGGTTGAAGAATAGGGAGTCAATATTTTGACACTCTATTTATATGGTGCCTATCTTCCAATGCAAGAAATATGGCCTTTTTTCAAAAGTCAAACGATCAATAAATATATAAATATCTTGCATGTAAGAGATGTTGTGACATATTTGATGTAAGTACAATAATTCTGAAATGTTATAAGGTGTTTTTCATGAGTGAACAACATATTTTGTTTTATATATTAATTGCATAGGGAAAATGGATTTTGTTTTATAAAACTAATATTAATGATGAATAACATTAATATTAAATTACTTCATATATTTTAGAAATTCCCTATTAATATCCTACAATATATATAAAAAGGGAATAGGGAAAAAAAGTTTTTTATATGGATCAATTGCATTACAAAAATATAATATTGTATCTAGTTACATGACCACTGAATTTTATAACATAATCATCACATAATTTTTTTTTGTAGCTGAGAAGGATGTCAAAAAACATTAGATGGGGATCTAATCAACTAGGGTTTGATGATTGGAAATGTTATTGCCCTTACACTCTTTGTGGGTGCACACATCTATGACGAAGATGACAATGTTGAAGAGGATGTTTATGTACTGCAACAGTTAGTTGCTCAAGTGTTAGATTGCGAAGACGTCAAAGAAGGTGAAGGAGATTTTTGACCAGATAATATTCTTGACAAAGATAATATCAATGATGTACTATCAGATGAATATCTTGAATACGTTGAGCCAAACGTAGGAGATGATGTTTTTCATAATGATATAAACGATGATATGGTTATTGGAAATGAAGACATTGATGATGATTTTGAAATGGTTTCTTGTTTCAACGTCATTTTTTACCCGTATGACACAAATGTTGACTTGTGAGATGAAGAAGAATATTAATGATATTGAAATGTTGAAATATACAAGTTATGTGTTTATATATTTTTAGTTGATTTTTAATCTTTCATTTAACTTAAATTTTTGTTTTCTTAGTAATTTTTGTATATTCTTGATCCTTACCATGTTTCTTTCAAATATAATATAGTAGTTAAATTGGGTATTGGGAATATTTAGAGTGATGTGAGTGGTGGGGTGTATACAAGCTTCCACCTTCATGTGGTTGGCCTTGTTCAATAGAGAGTATTATATTATTCTTGAAACCATGAGAATCACATTATTTGAACTAATCTCAAGCTTTTTGTCACGACCAATAGTACATGACATAGTTTATTATATCTCTGTTACACTCTTACTTCCAATCTCAAAGTATATGAGTACCCATGAATGAAAGAATGATGCCTAGGAACCAATTATTTGCACCTATCTCAAGCTTATCATTACAAATTATCGACTTACCCTGACTGAGGACCATTCCACCGCTTAACATTTACTAATAATTAGTGTCCAACTTTGAAATTTGTTAATTTTTTGCTCATGTGATCTGATTCAATTTCACATGGTTATGGTAGATGCATGCATTGATGATAGGGAGGGTTTCAAGAATCAAATATGTGTCACAAAAATAATCTGGAAATCAAATGACAAAATTATAACATAGATATCGAAGAGACAAATATTTATTTCTATATACTAATTGTGGACCTACCCAAGCTAAGGACCAATCCACCAATTAAAATTTACTTATAATTAGTGGTTGAAATTATGCTTTGATTAGTTGACACTGCACATAGCGACGTGTGAATGGGGATAATGTTGAAATTTTTACAATTTATCCTAATACACACTAAAATTGGACATGGATATAATAGATGCATGCATTAATGGTGTGGGAGGGTTTTGAGACTCAAATATGACTCATAGAAAGAATTTGAAGATCAATTGAGATCAACTAGATTTCGCCCTTATGCTTCACCACGAACAAGGAAAAGGAGGTATTTTCATATATTTTTCAAATATGAAAGCGTTACCAGTTGATTGTATACTTTATCATCTTGTACTCTCTCTATTATCTGCAAGTTTTAGTGAGTTTATTTCTAGAGGGTTGTTGAATTCTCTTAAGCTGGTCATGGTTTGACCTATGAATCAGGGCAATGTTGAAAATTTTGAGTTTATGCTCCTACACATTGATCAAATTGTACATGGTTTTGGTAGATGCATGCATTGATGGTATGGAAGGGTTTTGATAATCAAATGTGACTTCGAGAAATAATTTGGAAATCAAACAACAAAATTATAACCTAAATGTCAAGGAGATGAATTTATTTATTATTATTTACCAGTTGCGAGCCTACCCCGGCTAAGGACGAAACCACCACTTAAAAATTACTAATAATTAGTGGCTAAAATTATGCTATAATTAATTGACCCCGCACATAGTGTCATGTAAATGAGGTCTACATTTATTTTTTTCAATTTGTGCTTGTATACACCAAAAGTTGGCATTTCTATATTAGATACATGTATTGATAGTGTGGGAGGGTTTTGAGACTCAAATATGACTCATAAGAAGAATTTGATAATCAAGCAAGATCACCCACAGTTCACCATTGTGCTTTACTATGATAAAGGAGAAAGTGGTATTTCAAGAGATTTGTCAAATTTGAAAGTGTTATCAATTGATTATATACATTATTGTTTTGCATTCTCTCTATTCTCTACAAGTTTTAGT
>APFE031040524.1:43563-96427 GCA_000404065.3 Pinus taeda
AGCATTTGACCAAAAAGACACATAAAAATTTATTTTCTTTTATTTCAAAGGTCACGGAGAACATTCCTTTAAAAAAATTCTTTTGAATAAGAATAAAGAGCATGAAACCCATGCTTTAAATAAATTTCTTCTTGACCAACAATAGATTTACAAATGACAAAAATACATTATGAAGGCTCATACTAGCTACAATTTCAACAATTTACCCCTATAAATGGTTGCGAATATTATGCATGGTGTCTATAAAAACATTGTTAACTTATAAAAACAAAAGAGTGTTTATGATAACTAGAATTTCACTCTATGTGAATATAACTTTAGACAATTTATGCATGTACCCAAACCGTAATGTAAATATATAATGTGGAAGAATATATATCATAAGGTATCCTCTTGTGATTTATATTATTATATATGATATGACATGATATTTGATTTGGTGTTCTATATGAATAGGAAACAATTGCTATTGAGACAAGAAAAGACCAGATTCGAGTATGATGAAAGCAACATTGATGAAGGGCACTCAGCCAACTCTTCCCCCCTATTTGAGCTCCCAGGGTGATAAATTGAGGGATAAGGGCTCCTGGGGTTTAGGGAACTTTGGAAAATATGGTGTTACCCCTATCTATTATGCATAGGGTTGAGGGTTTTACCACCCTATATGGTCTTCGCGGATTAAACCCTAGTTGGCATCAAACCCACAAGTAGGGCTTGTTGGGAATATTACTCCTTATTTGTCCAACGCATTGAGGGTGAATTTTGGGTGTAAAAACCAAGGTGATTATGATGCAAGTGTTCAACACATTACTACTGAGAGTCATTGCTAGGAATATCAGTAGGAAATAGGATTTTGGGTTGAGGGTAAAGCTCTGTGGTAAAATTATAGGTTGAGGGTAAAGCTCCCCATTGAAATTCCAAGGTTTAGGGTGTACTCCCTGTGTGATACATGGTCAAGGCGTTGCTCCAGTGTGTGATGAGTTGTCCTATTGCTTAGTATGGGTGGAATTTATTGCTCCCCAATGTGATTCCAGGTCGAGATGTGTTTCCTAATGATATGCTCCCTGATGATGTTTGATGATGATCTAGGTAGTATCTCGCTAATACAGATTCTAGGTAGTAGCCTGATGGATAGAGGGTGGTAGCTTGATCTTCCCTCTAGTAACAAATTCTTCTTCTTTTAGATCCGAGAATGTTCAACATATGAACATGAAAAATGAAGAGATAAGAAGGAATAAGAAAAGGATAGATAGAGATTTATAATGATGATTTATGATGGACATCTCATGATGACTACATGATAGAAATAATCTATGATGATATGTGATGACACTTGGAGATCCCATAATGGCATACTGTTCAATGGACAAATATTGATAGGTGGAATTTTCCCTTCTCGAGAGGGAGTGTTAATTTTTGTAACTGCGGTAAAATTCCACCTTGGATAGCTCAAATGACTAAGATAATGATTTCATTACATTCCAGTTTTTGAGAGGACCAAAATAGAACTATAGATCACCTAATTTGGTTAAGAGGAATTTGTGTTATGAATTATTTTATTCATACATGTATTATGGAATGGGTTGACTCTAATCACATGAATAATTGCTTTCGTCATTCTTAACCCAAAGAGAACGATCAGGAAAGCCTATAAATATAAGAGACCTCAAGATCATTTGGACACATATTCTCTTCTCTTTTGTCTTGGTTCACATAGGCTTGATTGAAGGAGTTCGCTCCGGGGTCCAAAATCATAGGCGAAAGGTTCAATCTGGGTTAGGGTCTTCTGGATCTCGATTGCTGGCACATAAGCCTATGAGAACAACTATAAACCCTTAGATGCTAGCACAGAGGATTATGGGAGTGACTATGGCTTCATAGGTAGATCAGAAGGTTCAATTTCCTGTTCACTTGCATAGTGTTCTCGTGTGAGTGACTAGGACATCTCAGACACTCGCACAATAATTGCAAGGGAGTGACTTTGGGATTTAGGTGTACTGCAGCACATTAACATGAATATATACTTATTGAGAGCAATCGTGCAGTGACAGTTTCCTTCATACAGTGGCCGAGAGAGTGATCAGGGAATTTTGGTTGCACACAGATAGTTTGGATGAGAGAGACTCGAGTTCAGATCTAGGATTTGACATCTTGACTTCAGTTGACTTCAGTGATCTGGTAGATTTGGGTTTTTCTCTACAGTTATGTAGACCTATATATTTGTAAATATTATTTATTTCTATGCACCGCAAACATATGTATTGGGCTCATTGATAGTGGTAACAATACCTACCAGTGTTCAACACAGTGACAATAGTATATAGCAGTTGACATCAATTTGTGATAACACATTATAGCCATCAGTACAAGGATTCTGATTCTTAGCATGATTAAATCTATTTCATGAATATCATTATTGTTTTGCTACATAGAAAATTTTGGATCATTGTACTCTCTTTTTCTGCCTCATTTGACGATGATCTAAGAAGAAGAACATTTGCAAGGATTTCCCCATAGTGTTTTTTTCCTTGGTCTCAGACAAATCCTGATGTCTCTATATGTCTGCATGATTTCTTCTGCTATTCCTTTTATGTTTTGCTGCATTGATGATACTGGTGATGTTATTGCACATGTTGATGTTCCATGGTGTAGATATGAATAATGTAATGATGATATGGGGTGAAATTAATGTATTAATGATGAAATGCAACTGCCATATCAAAGAATAATGTCGCCTTATGAAAAATTAACAAATTGGTGGTATGTTCATTGGATATAATGCATACTATTTTCCAAAGATCAAAATGCACATTGAAATTTGGTTTGTAACACCCCCATCATTGAACCAAATCATAACTACATTATGATCTAAGGAGATGGTTAGGTAAGGACCATCGTGTAGCACATTTTCCTTAGATATTGGGTTGTGTACTCCGAGTTCTGGGTTCAAGATATGAGGCCGAAGTTTGAGAATTTGTAGAAGAGCACCCAAAAAGGGGAAATATATAGAACCCTTATTTTATTATATAGTTTGATATGGTTTTTATGAATTTTTAGTGTCATTATTGGTCCAAATTGGATTGTAGGATAATCTCCATGATTAGTGCTCTAAGGTGGTTGCATATGAAGGCATGAGATGCACTATTGACATGTTTTTAATGATCAAAGTCCTTATCACATGGTTTTGAGGGTTTATGAGCATAAAACAATAGTTTTTTATATATGGTAAAAATAAGTTTTAAGGAGTATGTGGGACCATATTGCTGAACAAGTTGGAGTAGAGTGTGGAAAACAACATGATAGCTAGTGATAGTGGTTATATCATATTTTGTAGCAGCAAGTGAAAATTATGACAAAGGATTCTTATGACAATGGTTAAAAGTGATGTAATGATAGTGAATGCATTTTATGACAGGTTTTGCAATAATAGTGATTGAAAATGATTGTAGGCTGTGATTATTTCTCTTTATAAATAGATAACTATTTATGATGATAGTGGATCTAGTTTGAAAATAATATGAAATAGAGGTCCAAAAGGATTTGAAGAAGGAGGTGGGTTCATCCACCAAGGTTGGAGCCTCAATTAGGTTGGAAACTAGAGTAGGTTGGAGCTTGTTCATGATCTATGTTGGCACCTCATTCACATTAGAGCCTATAGTAGGTTGGAGCCCACTTATCAATGAGATTGATGCCTCCATTAGGTTGTAGCCTACGGTGAGTAGTTTCTTACATCTTTTTGAGGTTGATTCCTCAACCAGGTTATAGCCTACTACAAGTGGAAGACTACATATCTTGGGAGTGGTTTCCTCTATTAGGCCAGATCCTGCAAATATGTAATAAATTGAAGCATATGAAGGAGAAGAATTTGTGGTTTTCTCCCATATGGATTTCCACGTAAAGCTTTGGTCTCTTTGTGTTTTGATGGATCCTTGATGTATTATTGATGCAATGGTAGCTTTATGATGCATTTTTCTCTCTAATGATATGATGCTTATGGTTATGGTTCATTGTTATATTATTGTTTGATTATGAAAAACTTATGAAATGGTAAAATTTCTCTCACACTGATTCACCCCCCCCCCCCCCCTTAGTGTGACCTTCGGGACAACAATGAATAGATACTTTCATGAGTTAATACTTGTAGTGTCATTATCATTATCTCACCATGCTTTTCCCAGCACAGATACCCTACACATATTGTGAAAGATTTTTCCCCTATATACCCTACACATACGCAAGTTTTCCTTCAAGCTTAGTGTTTCTAAAAACATTAAATTCTAAAAGAATGAAACCTTCATTCCAACACTAACAATATTGATGTTATATAGAATCAAATACAATTAATGCAGCCATGACCATGCCTACCATTAGACACTAAAACAATCCAAGCGACTCATTACATTACTTTGTAAATGCAAACAGGGCATCAACATATCCTATCATAGGACAGGTCCCAAGAAATACAATCATATCCATTGATGAATAATGAATTTCATAATTATTAATCCATTACTAGGTATGCAAACAAGTATTTAATATTCAAATATCCATGAGATTGATAGCATGCCAAATAATGGAATTTGACACTAAGTAGAATTTTGTTAGTTTTTGGTAGAATCAAAAGTTATCTAGCCTTGAAAATTGGTGGAGAGGATAAAGCCAATGAGTTCTAAATAACCCCAAAACCAATTGGTGAAATTCAACCTCGGTTGTATTTTATTAAAATAATTATTATTTTTAATGGAGTTCCTAAGTTTAAACTTAGGGAAATTAAAATATTAATGGGTAATAAGCAACATATAGGTGAGAATGATCTACAAGGTGTATCAAGTCATGTTTTAATGTTAGTTGTTGATTAGAGACCTAATCTCGGTCGTTGAAGACTCAACATGAAAATTATAAAATAGAGGCTTGGGGTTCATTTGGAAACACACATAGAGGCAGAGAATTGATCTAGAGTTCAATTTCTTGGGCTAGGAAGCTGAGAAAACCGAACTAAGTGATCATTCTGTAGCAGAGGAGTAGTGAGAATCCAAAAGGACTTTCCAGAGAATAATGATAAAGAAGCAGAGAGAGCGTGTAGAGAGGTAGCAAAATAAGGGCTAGAGAAAAGCATAAAAGTTTCTTGTCACATAATCCATAACTGTCGGAACCGCTGGAACTACGAGGAACTACCAGAACAACCAGGAGAGATGAGGCAAAGCCAACATAGAAGCTAGGAGAGTTGATGCAAAAAATCTTCTAGTCATGCAAAATCCAGAACTATTGGAATTACCGAAACTATCAGAACATATGGGAGAGATGATGCATAGGACATAGAAGGTGACGGAGGGTTAACATAAAGACAACACAAAAAAATCGGGTTTAGCGAATCTTGTGCTGAATCAGTTGGAATTCTACTGGGTGCAGTGAGGTAAAAATCACTTAGATTTTCCACCAGTATTTTCTTTTTAAACGATTGCTAGAAAAGCATCCTAGAGTTGTATTTAGATATTTCTCTTGCATAATAATAAACCCTCAGAACTGCTGCACTAGTTTTCCCTCATTGGGTTTTTCATGGGACTATTGTGTCCAAAAATAAGTGTGTCCTATGTATCTTGTTCTTTTCTCTGTTTTTTGCTTCATGATATCAAATGTTTAATTAGTGTAGGCTGTCGCGGTAATTTTCTTTAGTATTCAAAAAATTAACTTGATCATTGTAATTTAAAAATCAAGTAGGTGAAGTAGATTCAGATTTGTTGCAACAAGGGTTCCTTTGAGTGTAGGAATTTTCACATGGTATTAGAGCATTGATTTTGGAACAGGAAGAGAAGATCCAGTGCTGAGCAGTGTGGCCGAAAGGTGCACTTGGCAGTAATTTGAATCCCCTTGAAGGGATTGCATAGTCCTTTCTGAGAGGTAGATCCGAGGAAATCTCTCTCTGAGCGAGACGATAGAGAGGTATGATTTCTAGTTCATGAGTTTTCAGAGATAGAGGTAGTGATGCAGAGCCTCAACACAGTGCTTCAAGGGTGCAGTTTTTGTCGGGGTATAAATCCGCTGGAAATGAACAAAGACATGTAGAAGGGGAATTTTCTCCTCAGAGAACGTTTTGCCAGAATATTCGAATTTCTAACCTGCTTGGAAGCTCAGAAGTGCTAAGCAGTGACTAGAGGAGTTAGTTTGAAGGATGGGTGAGATGACATCGCATGGGCTTAGACATCAAGGCAGGTTGGAAGGAGCTTCCAACTATGTCATATGGAAGATTATAATCTTATTTTTTATGGAGGAATATGATCTCGAGGCCTACATCAATAGTGTTGTATTTGTTCTTGCTGACAATGATCAAAATAAGAAGTACAAGGCCGAGTAGGGGAATGCAAAGAGGCTCATTCTTGATGGAGTTTGAAATCATGTAGTCTCACACTTGCAAGGCAAGGACATAGCCTGAGAGATGTGGGAAGCCTTGTCTTATCTGTATGAAGGCTCTTCCAAACAACGGAAGATGTATTTGGAGCAGAAGATGCAGACGACTTTGATGCAAAAAGGAGAAGGGTTGAACCTCTATCTTCAACGTCTTTAGGACACTAAGATCTAGTTACTATAGTGGGGTCCACTCCTCATCTAACCACGATGGTGAGGACAACCTTGAATGGAGTCTCAGATGAATGACAAGTTTTCATCCAAAGCATATTTGGTAGAGAAAAACTACCTTCATGGGAGGAGATGTCGATGACTCTTCAACATGAGTTAAGGAGGGACCTAGTAAAGTTTAACCTCATTAGAAGTAGTGGGAGTGGCACAAAGATGAAGGAAGAGGAGGATAATGCAGCTCTAGCATCGAACATACATCAGAATCTGAAGCAAAACAAGGACATTTCGAAGGTTAAATTTTTCGGTTGTGGCGAGTTGCTCCACTATGCATCCAAGTGTCCTTTGAAGAAAAAGGACAATGATGAGAAACATGATCCTAAGGCTACTTCAACAAGGATTGGCAACGATGAATTTTCCATGAGTACCCATGCATCTCAAGGATGGATATGGGACAAGATCCTTGAGGAGTCCACCTCTTGGATCAATTCCTTGCTACAGGAGCCCAAGATTCAGTAGTAATAAGATCAACTTAGTGTCAGATGATGCAGTGGATTGTTTGGAGGATAGATGCAATAGCTTGGGACCAGAGACTAATCAACACATAGCAAGGTTGGCAGCTTTGTAGCTGGAACAGTGCAAAAGTCAGCAGCTATGTTGTTGGCATAATGCAAAAGTCAGCAGCAGTGCAGAAGATTCAGAGGGTCAGTAGTAGTGAGATTCCAACATTCATTGTATTATGCTATATATAGTTAAGTTTAGTTTATTTTGAATGTTTTTTTGTTGCTTCTCTCATCAACTAAGTTGTAGTATAGATGCAGCGTTAGCAGTGGCAGTGCTAGCAGCATAGCAGTTGGAGTGTTTGAGATGGATATGTAGTACAGATGCATTAGTGGCAATGGTAGTGTCATGGAAAACAATATAGTAGCAATAGTACCACAATGTTGGTGGAATCAATAGTGTAGAAAGGAGGTTCCTCAGAAATAGAGCAGCATGAAGGGGAAAATTGTTGCAAGAGTGCTTTCCTCACTAAGAGGGAGGGTTAGCTTTTCGTAGCATCAAAAGTTATATAGCCTTGAAAATTGGTCGAGAGGCTAAAGCACATGATTTATAAAGAACCTAGAAACCTTTTGGTGAAATTCCACCCAGATTGTACTTTATTACAATAATTAATATTTTTAATGGAGTTCCTCAGTCTAAACTTAAGGAAATTAAAATATTAATGGGTATTAATGAAAAATATATGGGTGAGAATGATATAGTAGGTGGATCAACTCATCTTTTAATCTTAGCCATTGATCAGAGACTTAATCTTGGGCTTTGAGTACTCAACAGGAAAGGTATAAAATGGAGGCTTGGGGTTCATTTGGAAACACATACACAGGGAGAGAATTGATCCAGATTTCGATCTTTGGGGCTAGCAAGCTGAGAAATTCAAACTAAGTGATCATTCAGTAGGAGAGGAGAAGTGAGAATCTGGAAGAAGGACTTTCCAGAGAATACTAATAGAGTGGCGGAAAGAGCTTGCCGAGAGGCAACGCAGTAGCTGAGAGAGATAATGTTGGGCCAATTTGGGCCATGAAGTCATGACACAGAGCCAAAAGGGCCAACGAAGAGCAGAAGAGATTCACGTCATGCAAAATTCAGAACTA
Organism: Pinus taeda; assembly: GCA_000404065.3. Taxonomy (NCBI): domain Eukaryota; kingdom Viridiplantae; phylum Streptophyta; class Pinopsida; order Pinales; family Pinaceae; genus Pinus; species Pinus taeda. Next base: position 51,786 of record APFE031040524.1, read on the forward strand.
TCAGAACTTTCAAAACTATCAGAATTGTCGGGAACTATCAGGAACTGTTGGAACAGTTGGGAGAGCTGACACAAAGGCAACACATTAACCAAGAGAGATGATGTAGAAAATGTTTTTTACCCAAAATACAGAACTACTGGAATTGTCGGAACTATTAGAACTATCAAAACTTGTAGAATTGTCTGAACAATTGGGAGCTATCGGAACTACAAGGAATTGTATGAATAGCTGGTAGAGCTGACATTGAGGGAAGAGAAGGTGATGTAGGGCTAACAAAGATCCATCAAAAATATAGTCAAGGTTAGCCATTGTTGTGTCAGATCAGTGGGAATTATGCTAGGTGGTGTGAGATACAACTCACTCAGATTTTCCTCCAGTATTTTCTTTGTAAATAATTTTTAGATGACCATCCTAGATTTTCATTTAGATATTTCTCGTCAATAACAATAAACCCTCAAAACTTGTTTGCTTAAGGGAGCTTGACCCATTTTCAGAGTTGTTCATGAAAACCAACAAAACCCTAACTTCTGGACCTTTCGGAAATAACCTATGTAGCGCAAGCTACAGTCTCACCCAAAGTACTATTAGGGGATGCTATAACCAATTTTTTGTATCTAGGGACATGTGATAAGTGGTCTTAAGCCTTCACAACTCAGATCTACCTTCACATAGATCAATATCCTTTTAGGGCTTTCTTCTATAATCCTAAGGAAATGTCTTCTAGACCTTCGCAAAGGTCTGTGATCAAACTTTATAAACCCTAAGGAAGAAGTCTATCCACTTTCACATACTATTTATCAATCCTAGATATGCCTTCAGGCAGATCTATCCAATTCATCAAAAATCATAATAGAATTAACCCTTATCTTCGCGAAAATAGATAATTACTTAAGTCATACATAAACACGATAGATATAGTATTTTCATGCAAAATTTATACATTATTCCACAAAAAACATATTATTGAGTGATAAAACATAACATAAACATAATTAACAATAACACCCTCATGCAAGATATTTCTTTAAAATCACTCTTTATTCAATTCCAACGTTCAATTTACAGACTTCTCTACCTTGCGCACTCAGCTGCAGGGGTCCGTGCACTCAATTTCAGACTTACCAAGGCCTCCTGAACACTTAACTATATGAGACTTCCCCTTTCACCTAATTACAAGAAGCAAAGCCTTCCTGCCTTAGCACTTTCCCAAAACAACAATTCTCATTCTCATTCAAAATTCTTAGTTTTAAGTTATCTCTAAGACTCGTTATGACTCTTCTATATATAGCTTTCTTCAATAAAATAACATGGTTGACAGACTATTGGTGAATCTCAAAACTGACCTATTAATTACCCAAACAAGGGGCTAAAACCGCTTTGACTCCTATCTAGTTGCACACTCCACATCCACATTTTACAAAGACTTTACATTATTTACAAAACTTTTACAAAATTGGGTTAAAATAACCACAAAACTGACCCTAGGGACCCTATCCCAACAAGCCCCCAACACAAATATGGTGTCTCACCCTTGAGTCACTCAGCTCATACCTTGATCTTGCTATGAATGCCACCCAACTCAACTTGTAATGCTACTAGTTCAGCAGCACTCTGCACCGCTGCCTATTGTACTTCCTCAACCAAATTCTCTATTGTCAGGTCTTCCACTACTAGGCGCATTGTCCTCTAAGTCTGCTACAATACCTTTAACTTTTCCTGAAGCAATAGAGTAAGCTCGCAGGCTTCCTCTATCCATAGTTGTAATATAGCCTTTAGAACGGCCTCTTTTCTTTGTAATTATTCCATCTGTGCTTGTAGCTACTTGCCTTCCTGCAACTTCATGAGGCATTACGCTGGCGCCAAAGTGCACGCAATCGCTCGGACTTCATCATACTTGCGCTTTGTCTATATGACATATTTGTTCAGCCTCTGCAAGTTTGGGTCCTCTTGCAATTTCATCCACAATTCCATGGCTCGTTCGAACATCACTGCACAGTCGATAGCTACGGTAGCCAATGTGCCCATATTTTCTCTAATCGCTGCTTTGCGTTGTTCTCAAACCTCTAGCGAAGTAGTTGGCTACAACTTCAGCTTCAGCTATAGTTCTCATATCTTCATTTAAAAATCAAAGGTAACTCTACGGATCTCATCCTTTGATGCACAGACGCCAACAACTAATTTTCTAACTTTTTTGGTTGATGTGGCATCCTCCAGGATGTTCAACTCAGGAACTGTCTTGCATGCCTACTAGATTGATGTTTCTAAACTTTCACTTCACACTTGCAGTTCCTCCTTTTCTTTTAGCATCTAAGCTTTCTCCACGAACATTTGTTCATTACTCTCCTTAAACTCACTTATGATTGTAAGAGAACACTGCTCTCTAATCCTTAACTCATCAAAAACCTCCTAATGCAATGCATGGAGGGTCCACCATGCAAAATGATCACATGAATGATCCTTCCTACTACATTTTTCCATCACTGCAATATTAACATACCCAAAACTAAACTTCATCATTATTCAATATTATTTCCATCCAGTAAACTTCTCCTTGTGCGTATCAAACCAATTGGCAGGCGTAGCACATAGCGCCAACTTTAGTGCCAGGCATCAATGCTCTTCTAGTACTTCCCTTTCAAATTCATCCAAAAATAGCTCCACATCAGTCAAACCATCATAATGCAGAAGATTTCTTAGCTCAGTCGTGACACACCACAATGATTTGGTCATCATATTTCAATGGATCATAGGTACTTCATGCAGTTGATATGTTAGTGTTCAAGTTCTTCATCTGAATCTGAGGCGCAAGAGCTATCCCTATCCCATGTAATTTATCCATCGGTTGTGGGGTTGGTCCACATCATCATCACTTTCTACATAGTCGCGAATAGGTTCAGTATAACATGCTCCTTCTATAGGGTCTAGTCGCACTAACACCCTGAGTGACCTCTTCTCAAACATCATCTTTCACTTCTTCGAGTTGGTTACCCCATTCATATCAATAACCAATTCAATCTCTAGTAGTGTTGGGTATGGGTTATTATCATACACTATTTCAATGACCTCAAAGTCAGCCAGCGTGCTCGCACATTCAATCTCTACCGTTACACCTTATAAGCACCCCATTAGAATAATAATTTGTTGATTCGCCATGTCGAGTTGAATAGGAGACTACTATAGTTCAGGTCTCCCCATCATTTCCCATGTCTGCTTAGGCAGGACATTTCAATCATACCATAGATCCAAGATTACCTGGTGCATTTCATATTCATCTATCTACACAATTAGCCTCATCTCATGCCCCATTCTTGTCTTATGCTTAGCAATCTTTGTGACTGTGTGTTGTTTAGCGGGAGTCTTTTCTTTATTTGCATAGTTTTCAATTAACTCTTTCAACCCTTCTACTTATTTCTAATCGCAGAATAACTTCATACAGGTTTCCGGAAAAGAAGCTAGTATTGAAGGAGCTACCTCTTGCATCACACTAGTCTCGGGTGCATTATCCTAACTTCCTGATGTAGAGGCCTTAGTGAAGTTATTCTTGGCTTCCATGAATGTTTCTTTAGCATAATTAAGATCAAAATCTACTTCCTTCTCAACAACCTTGCACACCCATCCATCTTCCTCAAGCTGCTTACCTTTGTCTGCACTCGTCATCATGCCACAACTCACCATGATATTTATGCTCTGACCTTATTCATAGGGCTCAACCCTCATCCTATGAATGTTCTGCATAGGATGTTGTGGTTGCGCCTTATTTTCTTGCATATTTTCCATAAGGACTGGACATTTCTGTATCACATGGTCAAACTGTCAACAATATTGGCATGATGGATGGGTGGGGTTTCTACAATCTCATGCGAAGTGCCCTTCTTCACCACAGTTATAGCATATTACATGCCCACATCCTCGACCTGGTCCAATGCCTCTTCCTTGTCCTTGGCCTTGGAATCCTCTGCATGCAACCCCAACACCCTGTTTGTGAGGTTGGTTCTTTGCCTTCTTTATGTAGGTATGGGTTCTATCCATCATCAACTCATAACTCCTATAATGGTGTTCATCGTGGCCTATAGACTTACAAAAATTGAAAAACAATTGTTGAAGGGCTTGTACAATTTTTTGCAATAAATGGTAGTTATCAGTAACTTGTTGTCGTGTAACCTTACAAATTGTGCACTATAGCATAGCTCCCGTGATCTTCCCAACATTATTCTCTGGTTTTAGGGGAACAAGCCCTCCCCTTATAATATAGTTCTTATTGACTGTGCAATGATCCTTATCATGTCCATGGCTCTGACATTTAAAACAACAAACCTCTAGCTCATATTCCTTTCCTTTCTTCAGACTTTGCAACTTCAAGTGCAGACTTTCCAGCTGTGAATGAATCTATTGCACTCCAAAGTTTGTAGCATGTATAGGTAAAGCATCCAACCTCATTTCTATCTCAAAATATTTTTCTTGTGTTGCTATATTTTGCAATGACAGAGGCACTATTAAATGTGGCAAGATCAATGCTATAAACTAGTCACAATGTTGGGAATCTATGATTATCATATTGGCATGCCTAATCAAGAACTTCAACCTTTGATCAAAATCTCAACGTGTCTCATATACTTCTTTCAGATTTACTTAAACTCAATTATTGGATGTGCCCTAGAATTAGGCTTACTAAACTGCCTGTTCAGAGCTAGCTCGATCTACGCCAATGTTGCATTGGGGAAATTAGTGTAATACTTGATATACCATGTTAATGCGTGATCCTATAAGGTTGTAACCAGTTGTGCTTTCTTAATATTATCATCCATAATCTACTGTGTTGTCTAAATAGTTCATGCGACAAACCAAAATTGTTTTGGATCTTCACTTACTATTCCTTTAAAAATTGGCATCTTCATCACGTTCGCCAAGTTGAATGGTGGAAGTGGAGGTGGAGGCGTAGGTGAAGGTGTATGAGGTAGAGGTGGAGGTGGAGGTGGAGCGGATGGATGAGGTATCATCGGGATACCCAACATAATTAATTGAACTACACTTCATCATGTAGCTAGCATCGTCCCTTCATCATCGCTTGAAGGGGGTTTAATTAGCGGACTATATTTTGGGCTTGATCCTTTGTTTCTTCTAAAGAATCTCCCACTTCGCATAGCCCCAAACATTAAGGTAACTACATAACCCTCTTCTCACATAACAACATTTTAATCCAAGTCTTCAATGATTTCAAATACTTACCTCGTGGTCCTTTAAAGAACCTTCGCTATAACTGATATTTCTATCGATCGTGAGTAGGTCACAAAAATTCCCAATGTCTGATCAACCTAGTGATCCATAGCCCATGTGGTATTACTTCCTGACACCTCTAGACACTGCACCTGTTCAGGAGTCCACACTGTAGGGCCTTCAAGCCTCCACGTCCCTTGACTATCACCTAATTTAGACAACCACTTGTGTAATTCTTCAGGGAAGAAACATAAGAATTCATTGGTCTTGTCTGTGTACAAAAATCTCTGCAACCACTGCTCCTTGGATAATTTAGCGTTCATGTACTCTTTAACCGTGAATGCATGTGATTTCCGATCAATCTGCCTATCAAGCTCTTTTTTTGTAAGAAACCATTTATCACATATCTCTCATATTGATCCTGGTCCCTATAATAGAAACATTTGTTGGTTTAAGGGGACCTAACCCAGGTTTAAATTTGTTCATGCCAACCAACAAAACGCTAACTGTTGGCCCTTTCAACAACAACCTACATGGTGAATTGATGACTCAACTATATATGGCTTTCTTCAATACAATACCATGGCCCTTTCAACAACAACAACCAAAATCTATCACCAATTCATGCATCAAGTCAAACCAAACTGTAGGGAATGAGTTCCAACCCACACCACCAGGGTTTCCTGTAACATATTTTCTCTTCAACACTCTTGCTCCTATGCATGCCAATTTTCACTACTTTGTTTCTCTGATGAAAACCCCAACCTACTCACTCACATCATGGGGGAAAACTAAAAAAAACCATGGGCAATCTCCCCTCCCAATTTCCTTGAGAATATTGGTAAATGTGCAACCTTTTTTTTTGTTATAATCACCCATCTCTTGTACCATTATGCCCCTATCTTTTTCGCATCCCTTCTATTTTTTTGCCCTCCCCAACACATCCTTTGAGAATAGGGATAGTATGGACCCATCCTTCACTCATGAGGCCCATACCAAACTTCAATGTTAGCACTAGAAAGCCATTTAGATCATGAGGGAAAAAGGTGGTAAAATAAATGTAGTGGCTTTGGTTTACACTTAGCACAAGAAAATCCTCCTACTTCATCTCTAAATTTGTGCGCACTCCTCTAACTCAGTCATATTTTATTTTTTCAGATATTTTCACTTTAACAAATATACATAGTGACATTTACAATATGGGTAGAAATAAGGGTTGCGACGAACCCCACCCACTTAAAGGAACATCTTCCTTGATTTTATGTACATAAAACACAAAATTTCAATAATAAGATTTATATACACAGAACTATTTTACATTCACTTATGTAATAAATAAAAATTGGTAAATACCCTTATCTAATCAACCATTTCCCAAGTGGCTTCATCTAGTCCAATGTGCTTCCATTACACCTTGACCTGCTTGATTACCTTACTATGCAGCAACAATTTCCTCCAATCCATATTGCACTATGGCTTTAGGCTTCTTCATCGAATGAATTTAGCTCATTGTTTTGTAGGACACACCCACTTCATTTTTTATCCCCTTATCTACTTCATCAATCCCTCAAGTGATTTGTTCCTCTTCCATGCAACCACTAACCTTCCAAGTTTAGACATCCCCTTATCTGTTTCCTTAGTGCCTCAGGTGATCCATCCCTTGGTAAGGCGTCTACGAACCTGAATATTTTTCTCAGCCAAGGAATACGCACACCTTAATTGAATAACACGTCACAAGTATCATGGCATACCTCATGGTGATCAACACATATCACAGGGTTTCATTGTCACCACAACAACCTAGTTCCTAAAGTCTTCAAATTTGTATTCCATTGCAGTGTACTATCATTGAAGATGATATTGTTTTCTTTGTAATTAGTGTCATGTATTTTTGTCTGAAAGTTTGGCAGTTCTCCTACATCATAAGCATATCAAACTCATGATATTCATCATCAGAATTTTAAATTAAATTATACCATACTTCAACAGATAAATTATTTTAATTGTTAATTGATACTTATATATATAGTTACTCTTTGCTTCCTTGAATTTAAAATCAATGAGTGGTGTATATGCTCCACATTTCTAGACACTCTTGATATTTGTCTTTAATCCTGCCTCACTAAGTGTTTTGCCATCTAAAGCAAGCACTCAATGGAAGTCACACTAATCCACACAATATTTTCATATAGATCCATCCTTAAGTTCCTCTCACAGAGTATTTTCGCCACTAAGTAAAACACTCACTAGAAGATATACTACTGCATGCACTCTTTTTGTACAACTCCAAACAAGCCCCCGCTCCCCTCTCACTCACCTCCCAATGAGCATGCAAATATCATATACCATCAATATAGGAATCTATTGACATGAATATCATCACATCTCCATTTCATCACACCTCCATAATCACACATCCATCATCACAACTTCATTTCCTCACACCTTCACCATCACACCTCTAAGCCCAGGAAAAACCCATTATGGAGAGTCTACTTGTCTTAAGGTTTTCTAGCATGGGGTATTCATTAGAGTCTTATGGAAAAGAACCCTCCTATCATGCTCATACGACATATGTATGAAGTCTTATGGCCAAGGACCTGTATGACATGGTCCACAACACTATTGATGGAGCCTTATTATTAAGGTACTAGGTATGACTTGCAACAATGAGATAACAAAGTGCCACATGATGAAATATCATCATGACAGTCTTCTTCTTGAGTTGCAAGAGCCATTATTTCACCTTGGCTAATTGTTACCTTATTTTGTTGGTTGTCTCTACCAACACATTCAGTTGAAGCCTTATGAAGGGTCTAGATGGTTGATAACATTCATGTTGTTGCAATACTCAGAAATTCCTAAAATGATCGTAGCCTCACACACTAGTCATAAATTGATCCATTCAGTCACTTATAAATTTCAATGAAAACTTCATGAAGGGATTTTCATATAAACACAATTCAAGCATGTATTTTTGAATGTTATTCACATGTTTTCGATTTCTAGCATTTATCGTTTTCATTCATGCTCATAAAAAATATCACGAGCATAAGCATATCTTATTAAAAATGATAATTATCAACACTAGCTCATTCTTGCACATTTTCCCAATGGATATTCCATGTGACATGGAATCCATTAAATAACTCGACTATGTTACCCACCACATGGTAAGTACAAATTCCATTTTCAGACCATTCATAGAGAAATCATATTTTTAAAGGTTAATCACTTATCTTACTACTCTGACGTTTCTCAACATATGACCTTTCGAACCAAATGGAATCATTATACCTTTATTTCACTTTCTCGTCTTCCTCATATTTATAGAAAAAATAATACACATATATTAGCCATGCACATTTTTAGTTAAGTGAAACTTCCTTCTTATGTTATTTTCACAGTTGTCATGTCATTATTCATTTTGTTGATGTTGACCTAGCCATTCCACCTTGTTGTTCTATCATCTTCTTCTCCCATACAGTGTCATTCATCTCATGTACAATGTTTAATAAGGGTTTTGCACTTTTTTTGGGCTTTATTTAGCTCTTTTCCATGATGCCCCTTTTATTTCCTTTTCCATACCCGACAAACCAACCAAGATCAAACCACAAAAAGGAAAGAAGAAAGAATGGAAAACAAAGAAAGACCACAATAGGAACACATGACAAAAATATAAATCAACATGGCCATGCTCAAAGCCAACGAATAAAAAAAAAAAGATTGTAGCCAACAATAACAATAAAGACATTTAAAGCATCTCCTTTACACATCATTCGTTATTCCACAAAAAATTCAATCCCTTGAGTTCTAGTGTTTAGTGTATCCATCACCAAAATATGCACAAAATTTTAGTCAAAGTCCTTTCCAACATTCATATCAACCTCTAAATTCCAATATCCCTCTAAGTACTTTAAGGAGGAATATACCAATATTTCAGAAGGATTGAGTGGATGCTCCCTCATCTCTTTCTGCATTATATGTTGTTGGTTTAGGTGTCTAGATTTTTCATGAGCCTTTCTTCTACTTTCATTGTTTATTGGGGAAATCATCCTTCATATGCTCCTCTCAATTCCAACATGAAATTGGATTTCTTTTCTCTCCAACCTTATCTAGTTCTTTTCTAGTCTTGTCAGCACGAAATTCCTCTATATCTTTAGAGGTCGATGCATGTTACAACAAATCTTACATGTATCTCATATATTGTAGTAAGATTATGTTCTTCCTTGCCTATTCTTTTTTCTTTCTAATGATCCTTTCATTCAATGCTTTGGAAATTTCCTGCTTAGCTTTTGAGCATTTTAAGGCTCTTTCCAATAGGGAACTTTCCCATTCTTTCTCATGATGTACTTGTTCCATGCTATGGTGTACCATACTTCTATCCATCCTTTCATTTCTTGCTTCAATTTGGCCTTCTTATGTGTTGTCAGACACACATAGTCATTAGTTATATCAAGCATAAACATATGGACATATGACCTTGTCATGCCAATACTATGCATGCTAGCCTAAAGCATGTTTTATGCAATTACTTCACATGTCTAAAACCCCATGTCAGCCACATATTCCATAATTAAAAGGGACATGTCACCATGCTTATAACCATATCATCACTAAATTTGAAGTCGACATTTTATCATGACTAGTAGCCATGACATCTGTAGGTTTAAAGATCAGTACACACAAAGAGATCAGACAACTTATCATAATGATATTCTTAATCCTTTATGCACAAGCCTCTACAGGTCCATTATAGAACCTTCACCTTTTATTTCACCTACTTTTAAGCTCATCGAGTCTAAGCAACGAAGCTAGGTGTTATAAAACCACTTTGTAATAGTCCCTCCAACCCCATTCAACGTTCTAGCTTATGGGAGATGTTAATTTAAAGTAACTTGTCCTACATGGTCTCACTATGATGAAGGGGTTACAAAATTACTTCTTAACCAAATCTTGTGGAGTTAACTTTGAAAAATCATCATCACATTTAGCTCATCAAGATATTTTCAACAATATAAGTTCTACTTCTATCAAACTCCCAATTTCAAAATTATATGATTCTTAAGTTGACCAATTAACTCTTGCCACATAAACAAGACAATGTGACATGGCACCCACATTAGACCACCCATCCTTTCCATGTCACTTGCGCCACCCATGTCATCCACACACCACAGCTGTGCATCTATGGTGCTTTTCACCTTAGTCACATTTATAGGTCCTACAGAACCCCATTTCTTTGTACATTGTGATGGAGTCCTTTATATCTCATTCTAGAGGATATCCAAATGTGCATACAATTTTCTCTTTGGAAAACCTCTGTGACTTCTATACCCCCCAATTACTACACTCCACTAGGGTATCTAGAATTGGACAACAATCCAAAATTTTATATGTTTTACACTATGTATTTACTATGGATGCCTTAGATACATTCATGAGTTAATACATCCTGCTTCATGCTCATTACCTCACCAGCCCTGGCCCACCCTTGATTTATTGCACGAATTATGAAATTTGGCTTGAACCATATCTAGCTCCACAACACTTTTCCAATGTGGGAAAATTCTCGGATCACTCAGATCCTATATTGACTTACCAAAAATTATAATATTTGAGTTCCACCTAAGTATGGCCCTCCCTAGATATCACCTTTTACTTACTCTCTCTACTAGATATTTGGATCGTTCTAAAACTAGTGCACTCTCAAAATTACATGAGCGCAAACATCCCGGACTTTTGGACTCTTGACTACATCTTCTATGCCTATAATAAACCGGACCCTGGTACAAACACAACGAATGACTCATTCAGTCCCAAATACAAGTTTGCATTCCTACAATATTCTCATTTAGAAACTATAGGGATTTCAAGGACCATTCCCCAATTTTCCTTGGGGATTATTTTTTCTCAGAATATTAACTTCTATGGGAATGAAACCCTCATTCCAACACTAACAATCCATACATTATACAAAACCATAACACAATTAATGAATCTATCAACGTCCCTACTATTAGGCACTCAAACAAGTCAAGCCACAACTAACATTGTTGTATAAATTCAAGAAAATGCCATCATGGGTTTACACGCAGCACAAGCCATTTCTCCTCGTCATTCTTTGAATATGTGTCCACTCCTATAGCTCGGCCATATTTTATATTTTCATATAATTTCACACAAAAGAATATACGTAGTGAAATTTATAGTAGGGTTAGAAAGAAGGGTGGTCATAATTTCATTGTCTTACATGTTGATTTTTAGAAAAGATAATTTGATTATTAACATATTAAGAGAAGCATTAAACAACACCCTTATAGTGAATAATTTAGGACCAACAAGGTAGATTTTGGGGATGCAACTTATACCTCACAAGAAGATAAAGAAACTTTGGCTTTCACAACAATAGCTGATCTGTAAACTACCTTAGATATTCCATTAGATAATTAGTCAAAACAAATCTACTAAAATACATTAGAAAGTCCTCAATCTACACTATGAGGGTTTATTTCTCCTTAGATTTCTGGATTAGTTAGTTATTGTTGATTGCATATGCATGCAAATTATAATTATGTAGAAAATATAATCAAGGAGACCCTTTTGGCATAAAACCCAACTCGAGGGTGAGGTTGCTCTGCTCTCTTTCTATAAATGGAAAAATTGATGCAAGTACAAATAAGTGAGGCCTATGGCCTATGGTCTACTATATTTCTCTGTCTATTTTCTCCCTCCATATCCAGTCTCATCTAATCTTCTTATTTATGGAAAGAAAAGACACTTGAAGAATGGAACCTCTTTTCATCTTAGTGAACCTATTATAACATAGCTTGATAGCCTAAGAGTTCTTATGTTTGACTCCACTTCTTAATGAGAGATACAACATGGATTCTTATAGCTTATTCTTCATCATGCTCACATGGCTACTTGCTTTACCATGAAAAATGGGGCTAATGTGGCATCTTCTCAAATTATGGTGTTTGAAATAATGAGACCAACTTCTGAGTGACATAAGCTTTGCCTATGGACTCTCTTTGAGGCAATTCTTGTGCCTTGGAAATACAATTGTGTATATAATAACACAAAAAATGTGTTCCACATAACTGGCAAAGTTTAACCACCAAAGAATTCATTTGATGCCTCCAACTACTCTCATAGTTTTAAGAACCCAATTTGCAAAATGAGTTCTCGGTAGTAAGAATGGCCCTATGAGATGATTCATTCAGTTTTTCCACTCCATAAGGTTGAACATTGATGAAAAAAAATATAATGATTCAATTTGGATCAACAATGCATTAGAATAGTTTTAGAAAAGTTCCATATGGTTTATGCAAAACATAGAGGTACACCACTTGCTTCTCGTGTTAAATTTCCAACTCAACAATACCCCACTAGTATTCAAGCAAAATACGAAATATCTAAGATTCCATATCCTTCAATTTATGCAATGTTATGCACTTTCCTTGAGATTTTACATTCGATGGGAGCCATAATTAGGTTTCTTGCGAACCTAGGAAAGGAACATTCAAGTGTAGTCAAATGGATTTTAAGATACATTAAAGGAAAAATTGATGTTTTTGTGCTTTGAACGTATTGATGCCTTATTGGATGGATTTACACATGTTGATATGTCAAGTGATATGGATTCTAGAGAATTCACAATAGGCTACATCTATGCTTTTGCAAAGGGTGTAGTCTCATGGATATGTAGATTGCAAAAGGAGGTGGCTTTTTCTACCATTGAGGTTCAGTATTTTAGAACAACTAATGCATGCAAGGAAATTTTTTGGATGAGGAGCCTATTGGAGGAGTTAGTTGTATAGCAAGAAAAGTATGTACTAAATTATGGTAGACAAAGTGGATTGCAAAAGCTACACGTTCTTTCTACCACTTAAGGTGAGTATATAACAACAACTAATGCATGTAAGGAAACAATTTGGATGAGGAGGTTCTTGGAGGAACTAGATCTGAAACAAGAAAAACATGTACTTAATTATGATAGACAAAGTGCAATAGAAAAAGTAAGTTGATGTCAAATATCATTGCATTCACCAAGTACTAGGTGATATTCTACTAAGTCGGAGAAAATGCACACATAATACAATTCAGCTAATATGTTGACAACAATTTTTCCAATGGATCAATAAGAGCTTCACAAAACCTTGGTAGGATTGATTCAAAGGTGATGAAAGATATTTTGGGAATGAATCAATAACAAGGAGACAAAAACAATTGCAACAATATTAAGCCAAGGTTCTATTTGGTCTCAATGAGGAGATTCTAGTATGTGAGACCAATAAAATAAAAATTAAAACTATAATACTTTTTATGACTTCCTCATAATACAAAACATTACCTTAACCTTGATTCAAGGAATAACTCAAATGAGTTGAGTCTACAATGAGTGTTTTTTTAGGGGAGGGGGAATTATGGCTTTAGTAGCTAGAAGTATTTCTTAACCTTCTTCTATAAAACTATTAATGATACATAATAGAAAGAAGATTCAGTTGATGTATATGTTTTTACTAATACATTGAAAAAAAGAATATTTTCCTATAATTTTTTTACTACATAGCTAAATTTTCCAAATACAATACAATTTATAATGTTTTGTTATTATTTATTTTACCAATTTTAAATATTTTAGTCATAAAATCTATCTAAACTTATTATTTAATATTATTAGTAGATTTTATTATTACAACTTCATGTACACAATGCAAATTTAAAGTAATGATTTATGTTATTCTTTAAATTTTAAATATCAAAATAATATATGCGGTTATTACTTGCTGTGTAACCAACCAACCCAGTAGGTGCTCAACAACTCCTCCCTCCGACTTCATCATCAGCCACACGTAGAAGTTGATGTGAGTATTGGATCATTAGGTTGACTTTTACAAGGAATATTTCCCTGCAAGAAACTTCAACTTGGATACGAAGATTAAACGCTGCGGACCTCTGCTGTTTCTATCCGTTAAAGCTGTTTGTTTCTGTTGAATATCAAGCCATTTAATGCAACAACGAAATAATTAAATTAAAATCATGTTTGAATATCCAGCCATTCAATGCAACAACGAAATAACTAAATTAACTTTGAATAAGGCAAATTGGTTCAACTGTTTTTTACATCAGAAGTGGTAGTGATCAATGATAAATATTATCACTTTTAAGTGATAAATATTAAATACCATGTATTAAATGAATGACGATGATGGATAATGAGAATAAAATAAACCTAAATTGATATTCAAAAAATATAATAGAAAAACAAACAAATCAATTATTAACTTATTAGGTAGTATTTAATATTTGTAATGAATGATTAATCAAAATATATGTTTATAATTACTAAATTATATTTGGAAAATACTTAATTAGCTTATTATTAAGTAATCGCCTAAGACCTGAGGCATGCAGCAGTGAAAATCTATTCTTTACCAATTATTAAAGGCGGTTTTATTTGGATAATAATCATGTATTAATAATAAAAACTTATAAAGGTGGTTTTATTTGAATAATAATAATGTATTAACCATAATAAAACTTATAATAATAATTTGACTACTAAATTATGATAAATTATGATAATTTTCCTATTGTATTGAAAAAATCTAACACTCACTTATATTCAGATATTCAAACTGAATATCTGAATATCTACTAGTTTAATTATAGCAAGTATTTGGACGACAACAATCCAAGGAAGCACTCTAAGAGAGAACGATTCCAAGTCAAGCAATGGCATATGCCCGGATGCTTTGGTCTGGCTGACCAGGTACCATTAGTCAAATATTGGGACAAGGAAAATTATGTAGCTTGAGAGGACGCTTAAGATTGGGATTCCTTAATACTTAAAATCCGTTGAGAACAAGAGTAAAGGCTACCCATACCCTACTTAGTCATGGTTTTCTCTTGGGTTCCACTGCCGAAGGTACTGGTATTTGTATACGAGTGAAGGCTATGACAACAGCTTTCCACACATTTTCATGATGAAAGCGAAGAAGGTAAAGACTTTGGTAGTGTAATATAATCATGTTTCTAAGAGGTTCAAAATAGACATTCAAATATGTCACACACTTATCATTTAAGTTATGTATGTGTTCAGATGAGCAAATATATTTTCCATTAAGAACAATGAACCTTCTCCTCATGACTTAGTTGTAATTTGGAGATAAATTGTTAAATATAATATTATGTATATATATATATAACCTACAATATAATATGTATTTTGCTATTTTTTATTAAAAGATAGTAATAAACCACTAATTTGGGTGTTTAATTACTAAATGTAATTATGCAAATATAATATATAATTTAATATGAATTTAGTTATACCTTAATTAAAAGTGGTGATAAGTATTAATAATGAAACTAGTAGAAAATGAAATAGTCTATTATTATTGATCTATAAATTATTAAGGATATTTTACTAGAATGATTTCAAATTTAATAGCTAAGTGAAATAGCCTATCATTATTGATCTATATATTATTAATGATATTCCACTAGAATGATTTCAAATTTAATATAGCTAGCCTAATACACAAATTATTGAAATAAACTAAAATTGGAATGAAAAAAGCTAAGCAAATAGAGCACCATCTACAAATGAACACAAGATGTGCCCTTGGAAAATGGAATATAAGAAAAATCCAACTAGAATGTGAGACCTTTGTCTTGCTCCTTTTTCCTTAGTTATGAAATGCAAATACAAAGAATGTCTACTCACCATGAAGTTGCTATGGGCATTATGTCATGTATGGATACTATAGCCTCTTATACTTCCTTTATTCTTCTTTAGCACCCCACTCCTAGATGCTTAGCTCAACGATGGAACAATAAACAAAATAATAAGACTGTAACCCCATCAATTCTTGTTGACTCTCTATTTAAGATGACTTAATATCCATCTAGGGTTAGGACACTCTAGAATGTTCTTGAAAGTCCTTACACAAACTATATCCACATGTGTTA
Source organism: Pinus taeda (assembly GCA_000404065.3). Taxonomy (NCBI): domain Eukaryota; kingdom Viridiplantae; phylum Streptophyta; class Pinopsida; order Pinales; family Pinaceae; genus Pinus; species Pinus taeda. The sequence goes on from APFE031040524.1 coordinate 67,980, forward strand.
GTAATGGAAGCTAACATAACATCCATTTGTTATGATGGTGCTCAATGGGATATGTTAATTTTTAGGAGGCATAAATTACTCATACAAACATTAATTGAGGTGGTCTTCATCTCATAGGAAAGAAATCAATGTGTAGAACACCATTTAGAGGATGGGAATTTGCTTACAAAGTTTTGACCCAAAAATAATGATTGAATCCCTCATAGGATATGGACGTTTTTGGATCCCAAATCACCAAATCAAGATTTGGCTTTAAAAAATAGGTGCAACAAGAAATTAAATATTATTTTTCAACCTAAAAAGAACAAAAATAAATGAAAATTATACAATGATTCATTTTAGATCACACATGATTGTTTAGGAATGTTTTTAGGTTGCAAGAAATTCTACTAAAGGAGATGATGAATTTTTTCCTATATCATTTCCCTTGAGTACCACTTCACCTTGTCTAAAATATATTGTTTATGTCAAACCTATTTTAGTTCTTATTACCTCGATTTGGTTGTTTTCGACTTATACAATATTTTATCTTCTACTAATTGTACTCAATGTTTTGGTGCTATTCCATTTTATGGTATATAACGCATCAACATTAATTTACTAGTCTATTAAGGAAATCTCAAAAAGTTCCAAATTTTCCACATTCACTATTAAGTAAACACACCCACCCTGCCCCACACACACACAGATATATGAACGAAGGAAGAGAGAAAGAGTTAATACATATCATCACCCACATTATCTAACACATTAAAAAATCCCTTACTGAATATTTTTTATGTTCTTACCATGAACTTGTAGAAATTCTTCCTTTAGATGCAAGTAAATTCTATTCCCACCTTCAACATTTCCTTAATATTACTTTGATTATGTGAGACGTTAATACTTTTCTCATGACTTCTTCAATTTCTCTTGTACTTGCAAATGGATTTGTTTGGTCCTACCAATAAGTATTCTTGTGTCACTCCTTTCTTTCCATATACAACATTTAAAGGTAAAGGTGGAAAATATCTAAAGAAAGTTTCAAAAGGGGACTTACTATTAAAAAATAGTTATTCTTTCCAAAGAAAAAGACGGTAACCTTTTATTAAAAGAATTAATTAAAAGTTACACTAGCAGATGCAATGAAGCATTTCATAAGATGCCCATATGGGCTCGAGTGCAATCACACCCCACGCAACGTTAGAAGACTAACGTGCATAAAGAAAGAAAAGGAAAAGAGAAGAGAGGAGAGAGAAAGAAAAAGGCAAAAAACTGAATTCCAGCAGTGAGAGAAATCAAGCTTCAAGTTTTTCTCCCCTTTTTCTTTTCAACCTTTCACCACTCTCCTTGAGTGGGCTCGATCGAAGCAATGACTAACTGTGTTTCTGCTTTCTGTGAGCCTGTTTCCTTGTTTGAGTCTGAAGTGTCTGAGTGGTGATGCCGTTTGATTCCTCCCATGTTTTGTTCCTTGCTTGTCTTCTCTGCCTGATTTTGGTGGATCTTTGTATCCTTGTTTGCTGATGTAGCTTCTTCCTTAGTCTCCTTTTCTTTGGATACCTCTGCACTCTCTGCGAGAGTGTCGTCCTCTTCTGCTTCTGAATCTTCATCATCTGAATCAGGGGAGGGGGGAATTTCCATCCTTTCCTCTGCTTCCCTTTCTGCTTCCTTTTGCTGTTTACTTTTTTTTCTTCTGGGCATGTGCTTTGTAGGTGTCCTGTCTGCCTGCAGAACTTGCATCTGAAAGCAGTGTTTTCATAGTCTAGTGCTTGCAGCCAGTTTTGTTGTTTATAGATCAGTCTTATGTTGTATGGCAGCCCTTTGTTGAGATCTACTTCGACAGAAATGCGTGTAAAAGTGTATATCCTTTCATCAATTCTCTCCAGATCTATTTTGATATATTTCCCTATACTGTTCCCGATTCCTTCCAAGACTTGTTCACTCCAAAAGTGGAGGGGAAGGTTGTATAAACGGACCCAAACTGGCACTTTGGATACAGTCATGGTGTTTGGATCGAAATCTAGAAACCATGGGGTCATGAATAGCCCCGATGTTCCCCAGAACCAAGGCCCATTGCTGATGATTTTTTCTCTGTCTTCCGAGGATGCGAATCTAACTATGAAAAAACCCTTGGAACATAAATGTATGTCACATTCCATGGTCCAAGTGGTGAAGATCCAATGGAATAGATCCATTGGTTTTGGCCAGAAGCTGTTAAAACGACAGATTAGGGCCTGCGTTTCATAGGAATTTATGAAAACATCGAGCCCTGTAGAGTCAAAATTTAGAGCTGGGATTTTCCCTAACTGATCTACTATATATGGCCTAGGAGTATACCTGCCTTGATCTGGAGAGGATCCTGAATCTTTATTACCCTGAAGGATGTTTTTGTATGAGATCCCTCCTTTGGATTGTTGCTGAGATGCAGTCTTTTTCCCCTTCTCCCCTCCAGAGCTGCTTGTCTGACCCTGAGGAGGGGCTCCTCCCCTAAGTCTGAGGTTCAAAACAATGGTTTCTCCTGGGCTAATCCCATAGCTTCCCATGGTTTTGTTGTCTTGAAGAGACCATCTGCCATTTACTAGGTGTTGGATCTGTCTAGGGTATCCAGTCAAAGCACAGATTTGCTGCTTCAGCTGCATCACAGTACTTTCTGCATGTACCCATACTAAAAAGGATTTCGACTCTGGGGTTTTTATGAAAATCTGAAAATAAGTTTTTGTTACCTCATGACTGCCATCTAGCTGAGTTCCTGCTCTGCCTCAAAACGATGGAATTTGTGGTCTCCTTGTGTTCTGGTTGTCGGGGATCTTCGAGATCTGGGCTTTTTTTGAGGCAGTTTGCCAATTGCCTTTCGTGATCTGCAAACCCTCTAATGGATCGGTACATATAACCACCGTTCAGCTGCTTGAGCTCCTGAAGGTCTTGACTCTTGCTCGCATTGGAGAGATCCAGCCTGGATCTGCAAGTTTTAGACCATGCAAAAGAGTACATAGGCATTTCTGCCCCATGCAACCCTTCGTCTTTGCATGCGTGAAGCGACTGTAGAGGGGTAATCCAGACGATTCCTAGGTTGTCAGATCCTGTATAGATCAATCCAATTTCTGAGGGTAGAACCAGCCTGTGGCTACAGAGGATGGTCCATGCATGTGTGCGATGGGGCAGATCTGCTACATGCAGACCCCAATCCTTGCATACAAGAGACATCAGCGGGGAAAAAAGCCGAAAGGGCGGCGGGCTGTCGGATCCTGCATAGATCAAGCCAAAAACTAAAGATTTCCGGTCCCCGAGATGGGATCTAAGACCAGAACCCCAAGATGTCCACGGATCTCTGATCTCTTGCCACTTCACGGACTTCACCAACAAATTTTCCTTTAATATGTTTTTCCCTGCATGCAAAATTTCAGCTTGAGGGGATTCAGAGTGATCCCGCATCGCATTCTTGAGGTCGCCCCTGTAAAGAGCTATGACTGTAACCGACCCTGCCACGCCATCTCCAATGACTGTGTTGCCGTTGAATCCATGCCCATGGCTGGAGAAATTTGCTGTGTTTCCCATTTCTCGCCCTTTCTCCTGGCTCGGAACACACAATTGCTCTCAAAAAAAAAAAAAAATTAGTTATTCTATCATAATAATGTTGAATATAAATCATATTTAGTTGCAAGTCCTTGGGTGATTTTAATTATAATCCCTCAAATTCTAAACAAATGTCCTGTTCACTACTTTTTTATTCCCATTTTTATGTAGATGGAAGCCTATAGATCCCTTCCATTTAGTATCCATATTCTCACAAAGTATCATCCAAAAGGAACTAAGAAATATAGTATTTGTATGTGAAATAATGCTCCTTGGTATGGAAAATTGCATTAACACATTTTCAAAGAATATGTTTACTACCTCTTGTGCTTTCATCATATTTTTATAAATCATGAGAATGAACATCTGACTAAACATTTCAGCCACCATAAATAGATAATTAGCTTCCTTCTTGATTGTTGGGAAATCACTTGGAAAATCCACGAAGATGCTCTCCTATGGTCTGGTAGGTATGGTCAAGGGATGGTATAAAATATGTTTCCTATTACTAGGCTTGTTGGTACGACAAAGTATGCATCTTCTAATAAAATATTCTACATATTCTTGCATTCTATGCCAATACACATACCGTTTTAATTTCACAATTGTATTCCCAACAGCAAAACCCCATGCAAGCTTGGAGTAGTAATCATGTTTAATAAGTTTCAATCTTTCAACTTTAGGAAGGTAGAGCAAGTCTAGAATGTAGAGATATCCATCCTAAAGATGATAGTTAACCTTATTATCACATTTTTCTCCATGAACGTGGAATTGTAGGTATTAAAACACTTCTTTAAAGTTTATATTTTATGTGTATGTTTTCTATATGCATTTGGAGGTGAAAGGTGTCATGTGCATAAGACTTTCGAAAGTTATTATCTTGGATGTGGGTGGTATTGAAGTCATATCAACCAATTTATTGGCGCTTCCCTCCTTACTTTTTATGTGAAGATGAAATTGATATAAAAACCTAGTCCACTTGTCGTGTCTAACTTGTTGAATCTTACTCTAGGCATGCAAATATTGTGGTGGATGGTGATATTTCTGGATGATGGTAGTCTTGTGTAAAATATAGTTCTTCTAGTTATTAATAGGCTGAAAAAGAGCACAATGTTAGTTTTCATATGTAGGGTACATCAAGATTAATATGGAAAGTTTTAGAATGATAAAATACTAGCTTTCTTCCTCACATGAATATCACTCCCATATCATATCAATTTTCATCTATCTCCACTTTGAAAGGATTTTGTAAATATGGAAATGAAAAAAGAGTGCTTAAGTAACATTAAGTTTCAACTCTTCAAAAGATTTTTTCTAGTACTTTCATAAGTGGAAATTATTGCTACTAGTTATTATGGCATGGAGTGACATACCCATAGCTAAAAAATATTTATATGAATTTTTGTAGGTACTAGTTTCCCCTATAAAGATCCTAACCTTAGAAATAGGAGGTTGATACTTAAGCATGACCTTCATATTCAAGGGATATAACTTGAGTTCCCCTTTGACAATCACATACCCCAAATAAATCAATGAGTATTGACAAAACTCACATTTTTTAAGGTTCATCAATAGTTTATATTTTCTTAAGGTCTCTAACACCTATACAGGATGTGAGATATGGTATTCCCAAGAAAATATCTAAACCAATATATTGTATAAGAACACTATTAAGAATTAATCTAGAAAAGGGCACAATCCATCTTTCATGAAATTCACAAGTCTAGTTGTTGCATTACATAAATAAAAATCCATTATTATCCATTCATAGAGACCTTGAATTTTATTGAAGGTTATATTCTAGGTTTCATCTTATTTAGCTTGTAACTATTAGTATCTCTATTGAGATTCAACTTAGTGATGTGCTTCACATGCTACATCTAATATAACATGTCATTCATTTTTAGCATAGGATATCAATTCTTAAGTTCCTCTTACTCAAAGCTCTATAGTTGATATGCATGCATCAGGACTTATTCTTCATGGTTATTTTAATGAAAAGTAACTTGTAAGGTGAGGTGCTTGGTTGAATTACTCCCTACTCTAATAACTACTAGAAAAAAATTCCAGTTCATTTGCTTATAGGACAAACCACTTGTACAACCCAATATTTGGAAATAGGAAGTCATGAAACAACATCATCTCATGATTCACTTTCCTCTTAAGTGGGAACGATTTAAGATTATAAAATAGTTCATTATAGTCTAATAGATCTCCCGAATTAATGTTTATTCTCTTTAGTACATAAATATGTAAAATTCTATATTTTTATTGATTCATCTCGTGGAAACTTATTTCTTACCAAAATTATTACAAACTTCATACTAAAGTTTATTAGTTTATTGGCTTGACTAGTGATTTCTAGAGAGATATTGGGTTTACCATTATGACACTAATGATTAAGGACTTCCCAAAATTGATCAAGCAATATTGATTTTCTCTTATCATATATATTGCATCTTTCATGTGCATGTAGGGAATTCTAAACACTATACCACACAAATGAAGTTGTACTATGTTTATCTCCAATTCATCGATATAATTTTCACTAATAACAAATTTTATCCTAAATATTTCACTAACCATAGGATTTTCACCCTTATTTACCTATCCTAATAGATATAGTTTAAGGTAGTCATGAACTTCAAATCCAATCTTACTCACCAAATCTGATACTATGAATTTTTCTATGAATCATAATAAAATAGAGCATATATCCTTTCTCATTTAATTTGGATATCCTCATTGAGGATTTCATGCATCTCCTTCTCTTACTTTGGATGAAGACTAATTAACTTCATCTCTTTTTAATTCTTTTACAAACATATTTTCATCTACATTTGAACTACTCTCTACCTAGTTTCCTTATTCCATGGCTAACATGTTCTTCTTGGCATCCTTCTTTAGTTCTTTGGATTCAATTCAAAATGTAGCTTCCAACACATATAGCTACAATTTGTCGGCTCGTGATCATGTGAGATGTCATGTCACATTGTACTGGCTATCACGTCATACCATGCAGATGATTGCCATTTTTTTATGTTGTCATGTTAGAGCCATAGTGTAGAAGGATGATGTGTTGACTACGTCATCATACTCAGCCATTGAAGTTGTGCCCCATGTCATTATTGTATTCGGTCATCCAATTAAGTCAAATACCGAGCACCTTCTTGATATCTTTCACCATTTACTTTCACATTTAGTTTCTGAAGCTATCAGATCGGAGAAACGGTGTGCACTCTTTAATGTCTTTAAATATCACACAAGTTCTATTTATATCTCCCATTAACTTGATCAATCAATCATGGATGCACACAAAATATACACTCTTTAACATATCAATAATTTGGGTTTTTTTCTTTAGGTTTGACATCCAATTAATTTTTTATTTCAAATTTCCATAACTTCTCATTCGAGAGGAGTTTTTTTAGAGAAAGACATATTGTTAGAAAGGTATTACTGAAAGCTATAGAACCATGTTATTTAAAGGATAATTTGTACATAAAAAATTCATCAAAAACTCAATTAACTTGAAGCACTTTTATATTTATGAGATTGGATCCTATAAGAGATATGGTTGTCCTATTACTTCATATACCGTATTGCTACTTCCTTAGGCGTCATGAATGATATTTCTATTTTCTCATACATCCCCTTTAACATCAACTGCATGTTTTTTTCATCAATGAAAATACAATCTATGACAATCCCTGTTATAGACATATTTGGGCACTTCAACCCCAATGATATATGTCAATAAACCAAGGGTTTTTTAACCCATAAAAGTGTTGTTTCATACCCTAAAGGATCATGGTAAATTGATTAAATCATTTCCCAGAAGTTCCACTTGAAAAACCACTCAGAACTGGCCAAAACTGGACCATACTGACTGCTCCATGGTCAAGGTTCGATGCATACTGGCTGCTACACTAGCCAGGTGCAATGCATACTGAAAGAGCCTTTTGTGGGGTTTGATGGGCGAGAATAGACAAATGGAAAAGATACTTTGCTAAGTGGATGGTCATGGAATCTTCTAAAAACTTCTCCTATGACACTTGCCTCTCTAAATTCACCCAACGATGAGTAAGAGAGCAAAGAAATCTACAAGTGGATCCAAGAACTATCAGTGGAATGACACTAATCAGAAACTCAGAGCTGACTCACACCCTTGCAAGAGATCTATATATGGATGCCTCATCTGAGATATCTAGAGGCTGGAATTTTGTATTTTGTAAGGAAGTGTTGTTGGTTTCTCTTTGAGAAGAGACATTGTATTGTTGGGTGATCTTGCTCTTCATGAGGTGAAGAGGGCTTTGATACTGGGAGGATGATGCCGGATCAGAAAGCTGGGTTGTAATCCTATCTTCTATTATTAATAAAGTTTTTTGAATTTTCCTCCATATAATCATGTATTTGTGAATCTTGTGATTTGTGAATGCAATTGTATGGTCAATGTATTTCTGATTCTGCATTGTTTATGATATTATAGATTGACATGCTTTGATGGTGTTTTGTTTCTTTTCCTCTGCAGGTATGCTCTAAAATGGGACAAGTAGGAGAGGAGTGGCAAGCTCTATCAAGGGAGAGAGGAAACAAGCAAGGAGCCAAGTGGAAGATCCAGGTTGGCCCTCTTTACTTCTCCCTTATCTATCATACATAAAGGAAATCACAATTTGCTTTGATTGTTTGTTTCTAAGATAGCTACCCATTTTAGTGGGACTAGTAGATCGAAAAGACACTAGTTTTCGCGGAAACAAAATGGCGACTCCATTGGGGACTAATTAGTTTGTTTTCTTGTTATTGTTGTTTGCTTTGTAAACTACATACAAAGCCTGAAGTTAGCTAGCTAGCCTTCGAACTGGTCTTGCTATGCAAGTGCAAAGTAGATGAATGTCCCTTCAGTCAATCTCCAAGTTGGTTTATGAACTGAACATCTAACTTGAAAACATCCTAAGTTCCCTTGTGGTATCTCAATAACCTCCTAAGATCATACCCCTATACTTTGTTTTTACTGTCTATCATAGCTTAGCTGAAATAACTGAACTTAGCTGCAAATTCTGAGCAAAAACCCAACCCAGTTTCACTTCCTAGCCCATCGCACTGTCTGTAACTGGCAACCTGTATGCATCGCACCTCCCATGTGTTGCAGCTGAGATGCATCCCTGTTTCCCTTAAGGATAGGTGCGATGACTGAATGATACTATTTCTATCTTTGGAACTTGGTTTTCTACTCCTTGTTTTCATCTCTATTTAGTGGTTTTGTTGCACATGATCGCTATCTCATTGCTAAAGCCTTCTTCCTTTACATTATTCAACCTCCATTGGTTAGGATTTGTAAATGTTTTTTTATGAATTTTTCATCATTTACGGTCCTTATTTGTCAAGAGTGGCTTGATCGAACTATCATTTTTTGATTCAAAAGTGTCGTAACTGTCATTTTAGGTCAAGAAAAAGAGTGTCGTAAAGCCTTCCTCCTCTAGATATTCGATTGTACTTTTGTCATTTTATTTGATTTGAATTGTCAATATTTGAAGTGTCGAAAACAGTTTTCCATTCGAAATCAAAAGTGTCATTTTAGTCTTCCTTTCATTTTGAAAAGAAATTGTTGAAATGTCTCTTTGAAGAAAATAGTTTAGATCTATACTTAGTTTTCCTTTTTGGCATTCTGACATTAAGGAAACGGAAAAACAAATACATGCATGTGCATTTGCATTTCGACTGTATGCAGAAAATGATTTAGGAAAAGTGCATTTAGTGTGTGCTCTTTGCTCTCTGTTGAAAGAATCGTTATCTTCTTTCCTTAGTAGCTAGGATTTTCATTGCTAAAAGAAAATAAATGATTGTTTATCGTTTTAGATTGCATATTTAGGAATTTTAAATCTACATCACATGGTGAACCTTGAAAGACAAACTTCTAATAATATATACTCTAAAATAAATCTCAATGAACATAAGAATGCTTTGGAACCTAACGCAACACAACTAGAAGTCTAGGCTAGAGACGTGTTCCGGTGTCGTAAAACCTGGTAACTATTGTTTTTATTGAAGGTTGGGTGATTCCTCCTCTTTGATACGACAAGTGCCAGTATGGACTTGTGCTCCCTATACTGTCGAATATATATTGGGAGACAACAATACGCTGATATGCTTTATCCATAGGAAGTCATGTCTTCCGCCCTATCGATCGCAATGCACTGAACACAACATTCGGGAACATTGACTGCCATATGTAAAGTTCTTTGTAATTTCTCTTTAATTTACCACCAAGGTGTATATTGTAGTTTTACGATTGGTTTGGTAATCCCTCTGTCTAAATTTCTAGAGTAGTCACTTTTGTTTCTTTTCGACTCCTTAAAAGAAAATGTCCATCTGAGCACTTGTCACTTTAGGCTCATTAAAAATCGAAGGCGACTAGAGTCATCTTTAACTTTTTCTCGACTCTTAAAAATTGAAAAAGCAAAGTTGTGTCGAAGCGTCATAAAATTTATTTAATTCGGAATAACTTTTTCCCTTTAATTTTTGAGTTGATCAAGTAATCCACAATCATGGAAGAAAGTCAATCAAAACCTCATCGTTCAAGGAGACTAGCGAGTCAACCATCTTTAACTCTAGAAATGAAACCATTCTCGGCAAAACAATCTCGTTTAATTGAGTCGAATTCTCCTGATTTATTTAAAACTTGTGTTTCAACATCATCAGAGACTCCAGTTACTCTAATCATTTCTGGTACATCTGCCTTTACAGAAGAAGTTCCGCAGTTACAAGAGCACATTATAATTGATCCTAGTGTAATGGTAAACACTTCTATCCCTGAACCAGCTCCATCTAGGGCTCATCCAGAAACTGAAGTTCACTTACCTGAACATTTGGAAGTTGAGTTCCAGAATTTAGAAGGTGTCACCCTTCCAGTGTTTGTTACTACAGAAGCTATACCTTCTTCGGCTCTAGAAATATATTACGGACGTAACAGCCTACCACTTCCACTTGGACTAATTGCTATAGAAGAGATTGTAGAGGATCTTCCATTCAGTACCCCATCACATTTTGGAACTGGGATCCACCTATATCCTTCTACTACTGAAGTTAGTTCTTTTAATCACCCTTCATCGAAAGTTCCTGTCGAATCTCTAGGAAATATTTTGGATAGACTAAATATGTCTAAGTAACCATCAACATCTAGGAATATGTCATCTGATATAGCAATAACAGAACCTCCTGCTGCTACTCCGACAATGTTTGCTGGTATACCATCTGTCCCAACTAGTTATCCACCGCTAGATGGAGTCCACCCAGGGACTATTTCGATAGCATGGTCCATTCCTATTTGTTCATCTGGAATCCTATCTGGCATTTCTTATGTTGAAACTCAACAAATTGATCCTACACATCAGTATCAATTTGGGCAGTCCTGTCTCCAAAGACCAGTCTATTCTTTGAACACTGGATTGCCACCATATGGGGGGAAGTATGCTTTTTCATTGTTCCCTCTTGGAGAACAACCATATGAGAGTTCACAACAAAATTCAAGTCAAACTGGAATTACATCCAGTGGTCGGGTACCCATACTGCCTCAACGGCCAAGAGTTGTATATTCAATGCAACCAAATCAACCTGTGTCGAACATTCCCACTACACCTGCTATTGTGACTGTGTCGCAAGTACAGGTGCTTCCAGTTGTATGTCAACCTCAATTCTCTCACGTTGTAATACAGCAGCCTCTTGTCTCCACGGCTCAATCACAACCTCAGATTAGTGCCTCCTTAACTGGAATGACTTAGGCTCAGATGGGTACTATCACCCCTCATCTTGGCCAAACATCCAGTATTGGATAACAGCAAGTGGTCCAACAACCACGGCTGGTACAATATCAACAACCGCAATTCCAGCAAGCTTACCAAGGACCTGAGTAGAAAATCTTTATTGGTAATGGGCAACCATATTTTCAAAACGGTTATCAACAACCATATTATAATGGTTATGCCCATCAACCTTATCAAATTTATCAGCATCAGATACATTATGCAAGTATGTAAAGACCTACTACCCAGGAAATCCCATCTTATCTTGGGTATGCTTCCCCAAACCTTAATCAACAGGTGCCTTTTGTAGCAACTTTAGAATTACCAGATCTGGACCGACTGACGAATGATCAAATTTCTTACGCCCCTTGGTGGCCAACGATTCCTCATAAACTTCCCTCTGATATTCCTAAATTCAATGGAAATTTGGGTGAAGATCCATCAAATCACGTAATGAATTTTCATTTGTGGTGTTAATCTAACACCCTTAATGATGATTCAATTAGGCTTCGCCTTTTTCAGCGAACGCTAACTAGTCTAGTAGTGAAATGGTACATTGAATTGCCTAGAGCTTCATTTGACAACTTCAGCACCCTCGCCAATACATTTTTAGCCCACTTTCAGTTACCCATAAGGTACGAAATGAGAACAGAACCCCTTACCAACTTTAAACAGACAACAACCACTCACATATCTGATCATATTCATGAGTGGCAATGTCGTCGTCGAATGGTAAAGACGTATGTTCTCGACCAGCTTCTAGCTGAGTGGTTTATTAAGTCATTATTACCTTCTATTACAAAAGATGTGGGCAAGGGAGGAGTTGTCACTGAAGAGCAAGTCATTACTCATGCACAATATTTAGACTTGATCTATACTCAGTCTAGCACGCTCTATGACAAAATCCTCGATGCTCCTAGACCAAAATTTTTTGTTCCTCCCCCTCCTAAATCAAACATGGATTCTAATGCCGATAATGGCATGATTGGAACCTCAAGTACGCAAACCGCAAAGGCTCCATCTGTTAAATCCCTTGTATTTTCTAGTAAAAAAGTAAATGACAAACTTCTTGCCTCAAAGGTTAATGTTGTATCATCTGACAAGGGCAAGGAACCAAAGCAACCAGGGGGCAAGAATAAAGGGTAAAACAAAAAGAAGAAACAGGAAGATTTGACTCCTAAGAAACCTTTTGGAAACCCTACTGGGCGAAAGAAACCTAATCAGCCATGTTTCATATGTGATGAGGACCATTAAATGAGAGATTGTCCACATTGAGCTAAGGTCACAAAGTTTTTGAAGACTTCAAGTACTTCGGCGTTATTGACTGATCCGTTTCCAAACCCGAAAACAAATCTGGTTGCTATCGATCATGCTTCCCCATCCCAAGCAATTATGTTGTTCATTTTGAAATAGCAAAATTATGCTTTGATATCGACAAGGAATAAAGAGTATGGGAATCCACAGATGTCGAGCAACAAGGCTATAGATCAACCTAGTAGTTGGACAACAACTTCGTCAGAAGTTGTGCCACCCATCATTCCCAAATTAACTATAAAGCTGCCAAAAGGAGTAGTACATAAATCGACATTTAATCCTCATGCTTGAGCAGGACAAAATTATAATTTAGTGGAGGATCTAGCGCAATCGCCATCCGCTATGTCAACATTTGAAGTACTACAGAATTTCCCCTCCCAAAAATAGGTTTTGTTATCAGTAACAAATGGGATTGACCGAGTGGATTCCAATTTTGTGGACTTTAACCATAAAGGATATGAACCTCAGTTACTGGCCCAACTTTCTTTCCTTATACAGGTGAAACCCTCAACAAAACTATTCATCAAACAATCATTGATGAGGGGGCATCTACCTATATTATGTTAATGAGTTGCAGGAAAACATTAGGCTTTCCACCCTTGTTAAAGCGTTCGATGGAAGAACATACGTGCCGTATGGGATTTTAAACAACTTGCAAGTTGAACTAGGGGCAAGATAGTAGAAATAGAAGTCGAGGTCATTGATCGAAACCTTGACTACAATATCTTACTGGGCGGACCCTGGATTTATGCTATGGTTGCTATTGTGTCAACAAATTTTAGAAAGATTGCATTTCCCTTCCAAGGTGGAATTACAATCGTTGACTAACTAACCTTTTTCCCCAACAATTCACAAGCAACTGGAAGCATTCCATTGATCCATGGAAGTTCTCAATCACTTCAAAATATCAGAGTAGGTTTCGTAAAAGACGCTTCCTTAATGGGTACTTTTGCCCTCCCACCTCCAAGTAATCTGGCGGAAGTGGCCATAGTGGAAACCTGTCATATGATATCTTCAACAAAGATTAAGAAGAACTCTGACCATTTTGATAATGTGGATCATCGCGAGGTGTTGCCCCCAACCCCCATCGAATCTTTGTAGCAATCAATTTTATGGGCCTGGGTGGTGAACCCAAATCAACACTCAACGAGTGTTTGGATAGATAAGTCTCTAGAGTATGGTACCTCATCTGATCCTTGGTCTCGTATATATTCTATAGACAAAGGAATCATTCAGTCGATGATTCTATGGGAAGATTACCACCATCTTTCCCACCTTCAAGACAACAATGAAGATTACTCAAGCGACCTTAATCATCCTTCAGTTTTTGATTTTGTATCAAAAGCTGTAAAACAAGGACCCCTAGAGCAAAATTCCAGTTGAGTCTTTCACTTAATCTCATAAAAGAACCTTCATTCCATCCACCTCATAACCATGAGTAGTCTGTTGAATGTAATGAAGCTTGGGGGGCATGCACCTAGTTGTGAAGATAAGTTTCCTTGTAGGTTATGTGATTGGTCTACCACAACGGTCTGTCACACCATTCACCTTTGTCTATTCTGGATGAAGTTGTCCTACTTCACCATAGTGATTTCCATCTAGTTATAAGAGACTCTCCTTTTCATCATGCTGGGGCAATGCAAACGAAATGAGCAATGTTTCTGCAAGGTTCAAGCTCATTACAAAATAAACCTGTCAATGAGCAATGTTTCTGGAAGGTTCAAGCTCGTTAAAAATCTAATGAGAAATGTTTCCGCAAGGTTTAAGCTCGTTAAAAAATAAACCCGCCACTGATCATAGTTTATTCTAATTAAAGCTCATTAAAAAATGAATCCCTCCTCAGTAAATAACCTTTGTGATTGCCTTGCTATCAGCCTTTTGAACCATGGTTGTGTTCCTACTGTCACCTCCATTCTTTTGGCCAATCATACACTTCCACTTGATTGTTTACCTTTTTGAGGAGCAATAGTGACGAGTGGTCCTGTTAGCCACCCTCTCCACACTGCCATGTTTTGAGAAGTTCCAAACTTACCTGGAACCAGTTGCTACCCCAAAACACCACTCGTTCCTAAAAAATGAGTCACTTTTAAACTCTTTTTAGACTCGTTAAATATAAAAATATTGTTGAGCAGTTGGCCTCTCCAGCTTGTTAATTTGATTAGAAGTGTCATCCCTCCTATATTTTAATCTTTTTGGAACTGAGGGATTATCACACAAAATGATCAAGCGCTTGTCTTTTTCGGCTTGCTAAAGTGATGAGAAAAGTCATCCCTTTTGTATTATTTTAATCTTTTTTGGACTAAAGGGATTATAATATGAAAAATAACTACTGGAGTTTCCTTTTTTTCCCTTTTCAAACTCTCTAAACATGAAAAGGACCAAGTTATCCTTGTCGTTAAACTCGTTAAAATAATAGTGACAAACTTGTCCATCTAGATAAGAACAAGTTTCACTGTCGCTAGGCTCTCTAAAACATAGCGACAGGTTTGCCCAAAGGGTAAATTATAGAACAAGCATATGTTATCCTCCTCAGTCTTGACAAAAACAAAGAGGTACTAGTCAGTAATGACTGGGGAAAAGGGAAGAAAACTTGAAGAATTTTATTGGTAGCAGGTCACTCTTGAACATGACACTTTCACTCCATCACCATGATTGAGTCGGGATGGGTTATTCTGTTCACTAGTCATATCACCATTGGTCCTCCTTACCATCCATCTTTTGGGGTTAACGTTACCAATCCATCTCAGTGTCGCCAACATGTTCAAGAGAAGTCATTCAGAGAATTCACTACCTAGCTAACGCCTCATCCACTGCAATACCTTCACCCTCACTTCTTGTCGACATCAGCTCATTATCCAAGAAGTTGACTTAGAAACAACCCTTTCAGTACTTTGAAGCTTGCATGCCTCAATGGCAAGTTTCTCACTTCTGATGATAGGTTTACATCAATGGCCTTCAACCGAAAGATTTTACGTGGTGTTCGACATTGGCTCATATATTCACGACACGTGAATTGTACTACAGTACCTTGAGGGTCATTATCATTATTAGTGATTCCTCTTGTGCCTGCTAACAACTTACATCATTGGTTGGTAATCAGGCGATGTTTTTCCATGTTCGACTCCAAAACATCTTTTCACATGGATTGACTTGTACATGGGGCAAAGATTGAACGAGGTTGAAGACCCTAGATCTTTTTTCATCCATCTGGGCTGTGATATATTCAGGAAAATAAATACATCAAATGTACACAGAAGTTGCATAGATGATCATCCAAGCTAAGGGATGATGACTCTACATATAAAGAATCACTAGTCTGCAACCATAGACGGTTATCTGTTCCATGTACATGAAAATGAATATATAAAGCTGAGCATGGGAATGCTCGCCTCAGCCAGATCATGAAAATAATATGATGATGATGTATTGTATTGTATTTTATACAGGTCACCTTCTAGTTTGAATACCTCAAATCCTCATGATAAAACATTTCACCCAACATCAGAAGATTTACAACCTCATGCTTTAGGGGGCAACTTTTATAGACATATTTGGGCACTGCAACCCCAATCATATATGTCGATAAAATAAGGTCTCTTTAACCCCTAAAAGTGTTGTTTCATACCCTAAAGGATCATGGTAAACTAATTAAATCATTTCCCAGAAGTTCCACTTGAAAAACCACTCAAAATTGGCCAAAACTGGACTATACTGACTGCTCCATGGTCAAGGTGCGATGCATACTGGCTGCTACACTAGTCATGTGCGATGCATACTAAAAGAGCCTTCTGTGGGGTATGATGGGTGAGAATAGACAAATGGCGGAGACAGTTTGCTAAGTGGGTGCTCATGGAATCTTCTAGAAACTTCTCCTATGACACTTGCCTCTTTGAATTCGCCCAAGGATGAGTAAGACATCAAAGAAATCTCCAAGTGGAACCAAGAACTATCACTGGAATGACACTAATTAGAAACCCAAATCTTACTCACACCCTTGCAAGACATCTATATATGGATCCCTCATCTGAGAGATCTAGAGGATAGAATTTTGTATTTTGTAAGGAAGTGATGTTGGTTTCTCTTTGAGAAGAGACATTGTATTGTTGGGTGATCTTGATTTTCATGAGTTGAAGAGGGCTTTGATGCTGGGAGGATGATGCTAGATCAGACAGCTAGGTTGTAATCCTCTCTTATACTATTAATAAAGTTATTTGAGTTTTCCTCCATATAATCGTGTATTTGTGAATCTTGTGATTTGTGAATGCAATTGTATGGTCAATGTATTTCTGATTCTACATTGTTTATGATATTATAGATTGAGATGCTTTGATGGTGTTTTGTTGCTTTGCCTCTACATGTATTCTCTAAAGCGGGACAAGTAGGAGAGGAGTGGCAAGCTCTATCAAGGTAGAGAGGAAACAAGCAAGGAGCCAAGCGGAAGATCCAGGTTGGCCCTCTTTACTTCTCTCTTATCTATCATACATAAAAGAAATCATAATTTGCTTTGATTGTTTGTTTCTAAGATAGCTACCCATCTTAGTGGGACTAGAAGATCGAAAAGGCACTAGTTTTCCCGGAGAAATCCCCCTTTTTTTCTTTGACGGAAATGCCATAATACATTGATGGTCATTGATGTCAACAAATCAAAAACTTCCCTTTCTCAAATTCTTTTCTTGGTCAATGTCAATGTCGACAATCTCTTCCTGCCTAAATTCCATCCTCGGTCAATGTTAATGTCTATATCAATGTGTTTGATCTCTCCACCTTTGACATAATTTGCAAAGAGTCACAAATATGTATTTAAACTAACATGCTAATGGGATAACACAATCCCACATAAGTATCTGCAAAAACACCATAACCTATTATTGGATGATCTTATGGACCTAACTAAAGTATGTTTCCTTTCTGTTGCCATTTTGATATAATATCCCACTAAAACCACACTTTTAATGCAATAATTTTAAAATATCCCCTTGAGAACATGCTCCTTCATTCATTATTACCTAACATCTCTTAATTCTATGATTCTTATTCCTTTCATTAAATCTGAGATATCATCGTCATAGTCCACATACTTCCCTCATACATGGAGTTTCTTCATCATCTCTTGATTAAAAAAATGATGGCCTTGAAGAAATATTCACTGAGGGATTACCCCTGAGGACTCAGACCTAATTGAGCTCCTCCCTGACCTCTTCTACATCCTCTTACATTGTTGGGAAGTCCTTATTTGTTGTACCATCTTGAATTGAGTCTGAAATCTTGTGTTATATGACCTTTATTATGAAATGTATAACATTCAACATTTAAATTCAATATTTGGGGAAATTTCTAAGATAATATCTTTATTTGATCCACATGCCTCCATCTAGGTACTTTATCATGTCCTCTACATCTCACAACATCATAGTTCCTATAATCCATTTGGGGAATTTTGAGGTCTAAAATGGGCCTCCTATGAAAAATGTACAACCAAGGTAAACTTTATAAGGATCGATAGGACTCAAGATGATGATGTCGACCATGGAGGATGATTCACCATTTTTGTAGTAAAAATGTAAAAAGACTAAAAAATAATAAAATAATAAAACTACCTTTTAACTTGTATTTTCAACATATCGCCCTAAGGTTTTACTCAAATTTCGAGTGAGAGTATTCACTGGATGAAAATTTTAATTTTTCATCCATGGAGTACCCATGTTGCATACTTTCGATGGACCCTGCTACACAAAAAATGAGAAATACATGAAAACACGTGATTGTAATCGTGTTTTCCATGTATTTCTCATTTTTCGTGTAGCAGGGTTCATCAAAAGTATGTGACGTGGGTACTCCTTGGATGAGGAACCAAAATTTTCATCCAACGATTGTTTCCGCTCAAACTTTGAGTAAACCCATAGGGAGATAAGTTGAAAATGTGACTAAAAACATAGTTTTTTCTTTTTTCCCTCCAAAATTTGATGATGTAATCTAATCTTATTTTATTATTTCCACTATTATTTATATTTTTCTTAGGAGACCCATTTTAGACATCAAAATTCCCCTAATTCCATTTCTCTGTGGCCAAAATTTGTGCATGAGAAACAATAACTGAAAACCTTACATTAATGCCTAGATGTAGAATGAGATATTGACCTTATGAATTTATTCCTTGGAGGAGCCATATTCATTTGTTGACCTACTTCATTTTTCCATATGGATCTTTTCTAAGGATCCATATTCATTTGTTGAGCTTCAATACCTACATTAATTCTTCTTGTAGATCCTTTCTCTTCATTTTGGTTCCTTTATTTCACTCCTTCCTTGTATTTTGTATTTTGGTTATTCCTTCTTTGTAATGAGAAATATTTTGCTCATTAGTTTCTTTAGATCTCAAAAATGGTTGCTTCTAGATGCTATGAATGTCTTGTTGAGCTTCTTGGAATGATCTTCATTTGATGAGTTTGGGCAACCATTGTTCTTCAATGTCTCACAATTTTCTTAATAATTGAGTGATGTTTTAATAAGAGAAGAAGTTTGCATGCTTAGAATGTGACCTAGGGATTTAGTTCTTTTGTGGAACTTTGATTTGAGACGCTTCAATTATTATCTTAAGTGGACAAACTCCTCCTCTAGTCTTTCAAAAAATTTCTCCTTCTCATTTATAAATTTTCAGAAAAAAAATTCCTTTACCCTTGTTGGTTATTCTAGTTTGGCATTGACAGTGAGAATGGTGTCACGATTTAGGTTTTTGTCTTGAAGTTATTGCATCAACTGGCCTTTCTTATTTCAAAGGATATTTTTTTTTTTTAGTGCACTTTGAATAATTTCTCCCTCATAGTCTATGTTTGCTTCAAGTTCTTTAGCCTTAACTATGACTAATATTTCTCCCATTTCTTCATTGGTCACACTTTCATTGTCTTCACTATCACTTTGTTTGTTTACATAAAATTTCTTCTTCATATGTGCTTGCTTATTATTTTACTTCTTGGATTTTAATCTTCACTCATCAACACTATAGTTCATATTTACATAAGTACATTTAGATGAATAATGACTTATCCTTCCACATTTAAAGCATCTAAAAGGAGGCTTATCTTTGAACTTGTTAGTTGCTCTTTTTACTTTCGAGATGAAATTGGCTTCTTCTTTTGTGGAGGCATTATCTATTTGAAGAAAATGGGAGAGATATATATATATATACAGACTTTGATAGATTTTTTCTACCAATGTTCTTGTATCTTACTTTCAGTCTCACATTGTTTGGAGTTGAATATGGCATCAAAAACTTGATCACATATCTGATTGAAACTCAAAAAAGTATGCTTTAATCCTTTTATGTACAAGGCACCATGTTCTTTGGTTATTCCTTTAACAACGGTAACCATTCCTTTTCCAATGATTCTATCAGATTTATTGTTTCCAAAATTTACTTTGCCCAAGTCTATCTCCCTAATATAGATAAACTTGCTTTGATCTCTTGAGATGTTCCTTGAGTAGACACTCTAAACATACCACTTATCATTTTAACTTTAAGCATATAATATAAGGCCACAATTTTCATTATTTTCCTTCATTATATTGAGATACTTTTCTTCTTCTTTAGTGACTTTACAATGCATGGACTTATTTTTACAATAATGGCATACATAATTATTACAAGAAATTTCCTTATGACAAAACAAATGACATAGAAAGCAATAACCATAGAAGAGTGTATGGTACCTCGAGCATTGATTCTTACTACTTAACTCATGTAAGACATCTTCATGAATTACCTTAGTTGACTTCTTTGTTACAAATCCTTCTTACTTGAGATGGGCGATCATTTAATTCCTCTCTTTTAACAACCTTTTTGATTCATCCAACTTCTTCTTAAGTTCATCAAACTTCTTTGTCAATATTTCACATTTTTTTTAACTCCTCGAACTCTAGTTCCAACATCATAACTAATTTTTGCATCTATGTTTGTGATTTCATGATCCTCTGGATCCATATTCTAGTACTTATCAGTTCTGAAGGTAACCTACATTGATACAACTTGTTGGCCCAAAGGTCGCATTGATAACGGCGGGTGAATAATGGTGACCAAAGCCTCTCCTGCAAATAAATGAGGTGTTGTTTGTAACTACAACATTTTGTTTGGGATAAAATGAAGGTGGAAAGGAATAATACATAAACTATGAGGAGTTGGATTGAATGAGTTTGTTGAAAATATTTTGACCTATATGTTACATTGTTCCACTTGGACGAAAACTATATTTGAATTGCACGATTAGTGTTCTGATTAAGCAATATAATTTCATAAAGAAGAACCAAATATATGTATGTGTGTTTTGGTTCTCAACTCGAATGAAGGACATGTGATTGGTTGCAAAAGAAGGTTGGTAGCGAAGAAAGGTCTTTTGACTATGAATGGAGGTATAATGATATGGCTCGAGCTCTTATCTTGGATCATGATTAAAATGAAATTTAGTCATGAGTTTACTATTTTAGTTCACATTATGAAGAACAATGGTTTCAATTAAAAGTTCAAGCTCGGTGCGATAGTCTAGACTTATGGCTATGAGTTTGTTGCCACCTCATTTGAAACTCTAGAGTTTCAAGTCATTGCTCCATGGTCATGGTTCCTTGACTATGCGTGAATAACAAGAGCAGTATAGCATGGAAAGTTATTCACATATGTTGGGAATAATACTAAGAGGGGCGGGTGAATCAGTATTATCAAATCAATAAAACTTTTTCATTTCCATACTTAGATACAAATATGCTACTTCAATTAAGGGAAGCCACATGTATACGCAACTATGTCTAATGCAACTAGTGTATATCCAGAATACTTATGATTCAATTAATCCATTAAATGTTGATCTTTAGTTAGTGCATCAGAACATCTTTAACCATATGTATAGTAAGCATGTGTAGTAAAACAGAACAGATCATCATACTTAAGAAGCACACATGAACACCATGATATACGGTGGAAACCCAATGTGGGTGAAAACCACCTGCTGCAAGTCGTCTTTATCTTCTTTTAATAAGAAACTTCTTTTACAATAGTTCTGTACTGGTGAAGTCTTATACTAGTACGCAAGCTTCTACCTGCAGAAGGCTACAACCTTCTCTCGTTCTCCAGACTCTCCTCGAAATGAGCTACAACCCCGTTAGCTCTTGTACTAGCCGATCCACTTACTAGTACATAGGTGTTGGCCTACTGAAATTCTCCAACCTTTACTCATTCTCCAGCTACTACTGGAAGGGAGCTACCGCCCCCTTAGCGCTTGTACTAGCTGATGTACTAGTACATAGGTGCTGACCTATAGAAGGCAACAACCTTCTCTTTCTTCCTCCAGGTACCACGTTTCATACATTTTCAAACTGGATACTCCTGAAGCAAAACACTATAATCTAAAGGACATGTTTCATCCAATTTTCATACTGGACCCATCAATATCATTGAAGCACAAAACAATCAATACTAGCATAATCAATTTCTGAATCACTGAAACACTGAAACCTTGTCAACAACATAGTCACCAGAACACAGAGCAAACTACATAACTCTGCAATAACAATCAAACCCAACTACAACTTGAAACATCATACTTCATTATGTATACGCTACTACGATGATTCAAACCCGCGTACAGATCTATGCATATTCAATCATGACTTTGCGGATGTTTCAGACATCAGTCATACCTAGATCATAACATGCGTACAATAAAACATGCATCAATAATTCAGATCTAGTCTATCCATGACCAAACCATATAAAGATGATTCATTTCAAACCATTTGATCCCGATCTATCCTTAGATCTTGTTCTCCATCAACCGGTGAGATCCCTCCTTAGCTCAGATCAAGCAATGCATCATAACCCATATCCTGCATACTCGATCTCATACTACATCAGATATTCAAGTCTTTTTCCATGCATTTTCCTAATGATATTCTTCTCCTTTTATAGTCTTAGGCCTTACTCAATACCATGGTCCAAAACCATAAGAATTCAATACCATGGACCCAATACTTGGGATCAACACTTATGCCGAGATACCATGGTTCAAAACCATAGGTTCAAATACCAAGGACTAAATACCATGGACCAAAACCATAGGGTCAAAAATTGTCGGACTAATACCATGAACCAACCATAAGATTTCCCATGTGCGTGCACTTTTCTCTGCATGAAAGTGCGTGAACGTTTCTCTGCATGAAAGTGCGTGAACTTTTCTCTGCGTGAAAGGAACTTTTCTCTACATGAAAGTGCATGAACTTTTCTCTGCATGAAAGTGCATGAAATTTTCTCTGCATGAAAGGAACTCTTCTTTGCATGAAAGTGTGTGAACTTTTCTCTGTATGAAAGTGCATGAACTTTTCTCTGCATGAAAGGAACTTTTATCTGTGTGAAAGTGCGTGAATGTTTCTCTACATGAAAGTCCGTGAACTAGAAAATAACATTGTTGCACTATAATTTATCATCTGAGATGAGTGGATTTCCATCAAGTACAACATATGTATCATAATGCCAACAATCTCGCCCTTTGGACTTGATGGCAACAACAACCAATCACTCTCCCCCTTTGACATCGAGGGAAAAGGAGCAGACTACCATACTCCCCCTGAGTGCTTGCTGAAATTTCTGAATGAGCTCCCCTCTTGTATATGCCAAGGTGTACCAATCTATCCATGCTCCCCCTGCGTACATGCTGAGTCTCTGCACTACTGAAGTGTGTTGTTCATGCTCCCCCTGACTGTAGGCAAGATCTACAGAAAGATGTTCTATAAGAAGATCATGACTCTATACATCATAAATGACCTTCCTATCACCAAAGACTCATACATACATCCATCTCCCATCAAAGTGGGGATATACAAAAAGTTTACACATGATAATACAAGAGTATAACATCGTTCATCCCAGGCATAGTGGGGAAACCAAGAAAGGCCGTTACATGACCTTGATAAGAAAATAAATACATGACATGAAATATTTCATCATCCTTCTTATGCATAGTGGGGGTACAAATTACATCATATGAACAGAGGAGATTTCATCAAATGACTACAACAGATAGAGACACACTATTACATCATGAGTCTTGATGAGACCAAACATCTAAATAATACCATGATAGTCATCAACAACTATCATACACAATGTATGATCTGCTCCATAAGCATCTGTCTACAACATCTAGACCAACAATCATGTTCTCCCTCTGTACTTGTTCCATCTGTGCCAGATGGTCTCTGTCAGGCCCATATCAGACTCTTCTCAACCTGAGTGTGGCCCACTGATTTCCTTTAAATCAACATATATGCGACTGTATCCATAGAAATAGGTGTATATACGCGAATCCTCCTCATGAAACATGCGTACAACCACTTCCAGATCAACAACCTATAAATGTCTTATAACAAGGTATGTCTGCATATATATATCAACTCATCCTTTTGAACATCATCATAAAATCATTCACATTATATGATATGTGTATAACGCCATAGTCATCTCATCATCAAGATCTGCATGATCCAAGTAGCATCACTTTGGGAACATTTGCATCCATCAACATATGTAATTATCAACTTATCAACAGATAGGTAGGAACTCGTCATCATCATGTCTCCAACAATGCAACTTTGACTAGTCATCCATGTATCCAGCATTATGTATCAAGACTTCTTGGTATCATCAACAACATCAATCCATGTGAGCACCAAGAACTATAGGAATCATGCATTATAACTTTATGATATGATCTTTATGCCTATGATGACAACAGCATATGAGTAACTCATCATCAAGTAAAGAATATGTGTATTCAAGCTTTGTACTTCTCCTTATCCTTATGAAGATCACCACGTAAACACCATATATGCATCATCAGAGAATCAAACACAAATCTGATCTGAACATCAAATATGTAACCTCAAGAATCATATGAGATTTGTCATGGATAAATGATAACCATATCATAGCATGATATATCATTTAGCCATATAAGCATCATCACCAAGGACTACTAACCATAATGCCAACAATGCATTGTTAAAGACATATGCTCCCCCTGAACCTGTGCTAACTGTTAGATCTGATCGTGCATATATCAGCAAAAAGTATCAAGGCATCATCATAAACAAGTTAGGATCAAAACACTTCAAGACATTTCCACACATCATCAGCAGATTGTAACTGATCACGAGCTCAGGACCAAGTGTCGTAAAATGGTCAAAAATTAAAGTGCTCAAAACTACTTTGAACTTAAATGGCTGAATAGAGCTCATCTTCCTGATTCCATCGCCGCAAACGGTTCGAAAAACAGTCTCCGTATGCAGAAGTTATGCCAAAAACAAAATCGCCCAATGACTCTTAATCTTTGAAAAAAAAAAAAAATATTAAAAAAAATATTCCACAGAATATTCCCAAAATATTCCAAAGAATATTCTTTTCTGGGCAGCGAATGGGAGTCTGCCATGTGGCAGGTGCGGAGACTGACACATGGCCCAGATGACATCATCATGACGTCAACACAGTTTTTTGGAAAATGTTAAAAGTTGGGTCAAGCGCATGGTTTGAACCCACAACCTGCCACAACAAAGAAAATGTTTTACCATTGTACCAAAGGCATGAGTCATGTTATATGGGCAGCGGAAATTGTTTAAGAACCTTGTTATGGTTTGGAATGGGGCCACTAAGGGCCAACCCCCATGATATATGAACGTGGTCCGAAGACCAGGCCCCAATCACTAACCGTGCACCATATGAAACTGTTTAACGATTGTGTTGGTGTGGACATATGGTAACAATCGGCGGGCATTAACGTATTGTTAAATGCAACAACGTAACACACGGCTTAAATAATCGTTCCTCCCCCACTGCCAGACACTAAATCCAACTACAAACCGCCGTTCCGAATGTTTGGTCACATGTGCAAAGTTACCGGAGTTAATTGATAGTCAAGTTGGAATATTTTTGGCAGGGCGCTCCAAAAATGGCGGAATTTCCTATTTGTTAGGGTTATCTGGCAGTTAGCCAGTTTTATGTGGAGTTTTTCTAGGGCAGACTAGAGAAACTTTAATGAGCCATAAATTTGGCTAGGAAAGTCCTTTTTGGATGAATTTGTTTTTGATTTTGGGTCTCTTCGACCTTCTGAAGCCATTGGCATAGGTTTCACAGCCATCTGAGGTCATTTGGTGGTGATTTTGCTTCATGGAAGTTGTAGGAGCCACTAGGGCCAAATCAGTTTGAGAGCTGCATTGGGATGTGTGCAGCCATTGAATGTGGAAAAAAGGTCATTCCTGAAGGTTTTTAGCATTATGAATCTATTTCTAAAGATCCTTTTTCCTGTTGAGGCATTCTTCTCACTGTTTAGCTTTAGGGAAGCTTTCAGGGCCACTAGGGCCATTTCAGTGCTTGAGCTGTTTGGGGGCTATGTTCATCCATTTTTGGTGATTCAAAAGCCTATGTATGCTATTTTCGACCTTCAGAGTCTAATTGCAGAGGTTTCAGAACCAATTGAGGTCATCTTTACCTCGAAATTCTCCATGCACGTTTAAAGGGCCACTAGGGCCAATTGGGGAAACTATTGTATAAGGTACAATTTCACTGTTTAGTGCTTGGGAAAGAGCATGTCTAGCTAATTCCTATCTTCTGATTCTGTATTTACAGTCAGATCTGTCTTTTTAGACATTCATATTCTTGTATTAGCCTTTGTAGCATTTTTTAATACAAGAGGACAAGCCTAGTTGGAGAGGCTTGGTCCAGCAGATGTAGCCCAGAAGGGTTGAATTACTTTATCATTTTGATGTCTTTATTTGTTGAAGATGATATGCTAAACAAAACTGATAGAAAGTGTTAAACAACAAATATACATAACTTGCATACACACATAATCACCTATTCAGCTGCAGAAAGTTATTTGTCTTATTTCGCAAGACATCAAACTTCAAGTATGTGTATGTCAAAGACTTCTAAGTGTTTACTTTGTTATTTCTTTAGGCAATGCCTGTAGAGGGCAGGTAGCCTCTGGAACTCATCCTCTCTTTAGAGGTGACATGTCCGGTGAATGCCCCTACAGTCTATCTCTGTATGAGAAATAAGAAGTTTTCACATTTTCAGAGGTCACTTGGAGTGTATAACTCACATTTGAAATTATGGGAAATGGATACCTTGCACCCTTAAACAAGTACAATCCATTTTTAAATCAAATGGTATCAGAGCTCGGGTTGAGCATTTGTTTGTGTAAAAGTTGTTAAAGCAGTGTAAGAGATTGACTGTTTTATGTGTTGCAAATGGTTGCTTGAATAAGAAGGGGTTTTTTGTTTGACATTTGGTTAAAGATTGTCATTTGATTGAAAGCCTTGAGAACTCTTATTTGGAAGTTTCTTTTGTTTAATTGACCATTTACATAATGTAAACTTCTTCCACAAGTGAAGTTTCCTCCTTCACAAAATTATTCAATGATGACATGAAGAATGAGTTCATTAAGGTGAAGGACATGGTGCAGATTCTGATTGAGGATCAAAGAGAAAGTGTTAAGCTTCAAGCACAATTGTTGGCTATGAAGGATGAGAAGGAAATAATTATCCAAAGACTGCATGACATGGAGAAACAACTCCTTCAAGCTAAAGAAGCTTTGTCCAAGAAAATGCCTGAGGATGAGGTAAATCATTCAAATTTGTCTTCAATTTCCTCAATTGAAAAGTGTGTTGGTTCTTTTGAGAAACATACTAAAGGCATAGGGTCCAAGTTGATGTCCAAAATGGGATATGAAGGAAAAGAATTGGGCAAACATGCACAGGGTATAGTTGAGCCAATAATGGTTGAGGTAAGGCCTAAGAATTTGGGCCTTGGTTGTGGAGAATCTTATGGAGAAAGTTCCAAAGGAGCCATGAAGGCAATTGAAACAGTTCCTCGAAGGAGTTTCATTTCAAGTTCCCTACCTCAAGTTGGTAAATATTGTATTTTTGGGGAATGTAATAGTTTGAAACATACCTTGTAAGAAGAAGGTGTGCATAAGAATGCACTTGAACAAGAGAATTGTGAAAGCTCTAAAACCCTTGAAGGGATTGATGGTGTTCCAAAGGGAGCTTCTTCTTCATTTGATTCACCTCCTCATGAAGGTAATGAAGGTGAAAGAGAAAGGTATAAATCTAATTCCAATCATATTTCCTTTGATAATGTAAAGCATGAAAAATTTCCACACAAGCACTGGAAAAGAATTGCATGTTCTTTTTGTGGTTTGGTTAACCATAGTGTTTCTAGATGTTGGAAAAGAATGGCAACATACAGGAAATTTTTGAAGGAAAGGAGGCAAGAAGCCAAAGTTCCATTGAACAATGCAAATCATGATGTCAAGAAGATGAACATGTGTTGCACTTATTGCCATAAGCATGGACATACTGCTGAAAGGTGTTGGACATTGAATCCAACAATGCTTCCACGAAAATTGAAGAAATTGGAGAAAGATTATGGCAAGAATGGGAAGGAAGTTTCTATCATTGATATGTGTCAGGATGATACACATGTTGATATTGATGTGCAGTTAAAGGAAGCGCCTTTGAAATGGATTGGTAAGAAATGGTTAGAATTCTTATCCAATTAAAGTTGCATGTCTTTTGATTGAATGCATTTATTTGTTAAGGGAATGCAAGTTGCATGATGGTAAAAGATGAGTATGTGTTAGGCCCCTATACTACTAGTGTCACCCCTTATTGTTATTAGTACAAACCACTTATTATATTGATGTACCCATGTAGTGCCCATATTGTTACTATTGTGCCCCATAGAAG
>APFE031040525.1:0-18503 GCA_000404065.3 Pinus taeda
ATATGATGAACTACATGATCCATGATCCTTGATCCCCCTTGCCTCCTTTCTCTCTCAACCATGATCTTGAGGTAACCATGAAGCATGAATTCATTGCGAGGGACCATGATGAGGATGATATACCTGAGGTTGCTCTTTATCAGAGATTTATGAGCTTAATTGTCAATATCTCTATCTTTTGGCTAAAAGAGAGGATCTAATGGAATAGGTTGCATCCCTTTCTTCCCTCTTGATACATGATCCTCCATATGTGGTTAACTTATTTTCCCACCTCCCACCCTTGTGACCTTCCATATGATTGTTCTTGTCCTTGCTCTTGGATTTATTGCATAAGTAATCATAGGGGCAAATATTTGATATTGATCTCATGATATGTTGGTTGCCTTGGCTATATGATTACACTTAGCATTTGCCTAATGTAGCCAAGCATGTTAGAGTGTTAGCTTTTGTATCATTGAAGGTGTTCTAGTCTTGAAACTTTGTGGAGAGGCTAAAACACAAGAGCTCTTCATAACCGATAAATCATTTATGGAAATTCCACATAGAAGTGTCTCAATTAGATTATTAGCCTATTTTTTAATATTTCCTATGTCTAAACTTAGGAAATGTAGTTAATTAATCAATATTAATTGAGATAGGTTGTGAATCATCTAGAAACTCACACGGATCAACCCATATATGATCTTAGTCATTGATTAAGATCTAATCTTGGTTGTTGGCATCCCAATAGAAGATTATAAGAAGAAGTCGATGGGTAGATGGAGAATACACATACACAAAAATCGATTTCCTTGGGCAAATTGATTTTCCAGAGAGTAGTGGTTGTTGCCAGAAGAGTTCGAGCTACAAAATGGAAACAGAGACGGAGAGGGGCAGGGACAGTGATCCGGAGGAAGCTTTCCCAGATCTAGAGAGTACATTGCAGAGAGGTGGAGATAGCCACAAAGGGGCTACGTAGAAGCCTCTAAGAGGTAGTTCGATTTTTAGATTCGGGAAGTCATTTTAGAGTTTCGGAGGCAGAAAAATTTCGTAGAGGCTAGGAGAAACGTTTCCAAAGTCAGTGGAAGGCTGAAGAGGCAACTCAGTGTGAGATCTAGGCTATACGAATTTGTGCCTGCATAGAGGGTGACATAGGGCAATTCGTGGAGGGGTTTCAGAAGCCAGTTTTTAGTGTCGAATTGCTTGTGGGGTGAGGAAAATTTCTTCCTAGATTTTTGTCAGTATTTTCTCTGCAGGGTTGTCAATTTTCGACATCCAGATTGTGCTCAAATTATTTCACTATTGCATAATAATAAAAACCCTTAGTTGCTACACCAGTTTTTCCAAGTTGCATTTTTCTAGGGACAATTTTCCAAAAATAAGTGTGTCAAATTTTGTGTGTGCTAGCATATTTCTCAGTTTCCAACGTTATTATTTTCTGTAGTTTTATTTGTGAAGGTTGTAGTGTGATTTATTCGATATTTGTCATAGTAAATAAATTGTTAATTAATTAACAGTTAGAATAATTAATTCCGGTTACTGCAATAGGATTTCAGACTTGAAATTTTCACATTGTATCAGAGCAAGTTTGTCAAATGGGAAGCTTAGAGGTAGAATAAGAGAATTTCACTGTTAAGGAGCAGTAGGCTGAAATTTTCTAGGGCAATGTAGTGCCTAGCCAGGTAGTACAAATTGCTGGGTAGGGGTTTGATTTTTAGTTGTTGGGTGGCAGAAAATCTAAATTGTCTGGAATAGTGATTCTAGCAGGTAGAAGGAGCAGCAACAACTCAAATTTTCGCTAAGCAGATTCCTTGTTTGGGCTCAAAGGGTTTTGCAGCAGTTTGTAGTAAAAGAATCAACGATGGGTGGAAGAGAAATAACACACGCAAAGGGAAAATTTCTCTTAGGGGATCTCGAGTTTTAGAGTTTTATTTTTTCTAGCTGCAGATTGGTAGTAGATGTGACCAAATCTTCTCACTCTAGGGGGAGTGCAAATAGCAGATCCAACAGCTGAGCAAAGGGAAAGAGAGATATTTTCGACCAAATTTAGAGATGGCCACGACTGGGCTTATAGATTAGGATAGGTTTGAGGGAGCCTCCAACTATGTCATCTGGAAGGCTAGGATGTCCTTCGTTCTGGATTAATATGGCATGAAGCCTATGTGGACAATGTGGTAGCAGTACCCCAGGATGTCGATCAGCTCAAGGAGTATAGGAAGGATATGGAAAAGGCAAAGCAGATGATCTTGGCTGGAGTCCGAGATCATATAGTCTCACCTGTGGTAGACAAAGGTAGCCAAGCAGGAAAGGTAGGAGATTCTGGTTTATTTTTCCAGTTTTTGAGTTTTGCAGATTTTTGTAGCTTTCCAGAGATGGCCGCATGAGATTACCAAAAGAGTCCGTGCAATTTAGCCAGAATGTAGATCTGGACAGTAGATCAACTTCCAGTTGCCGGAGATAGCTTCTAGAGGAAGTGTGAGTTATCCAATGTGAGTTGCAAAGTGAAGGGTCTGAGCCAGGGACTAGGCTTGAAAGGAGAGAGTTAGGCAACAGATCCAGAAGGAGGAGTAATATGAAACTCTAGTGTGTTAAACGTGCAAGGTCCAGTGCAGAAGCAATAAGGAGATCAATTAGATTAGTTCCACTTGTTGCAACAGGATCATCACCTTTGCTACAGGGGCCCACAATGTTTAGTAGTAGGATGGATCAATGTTAGTGATGCAGTCAGATTCCCGAGTGACAGTTGAAGATTAGTAGCAGTCAGGTGTTGCGGAGTGCAATGCATTGTTGGTAGTGGTGCAAAGTGGCACAATGCAAAGTCAGTAGCAATGAAAATTCTTCAGTGGATAGTGCAGTGGCTAGTAGCAGTTAGGACTTAGGAGACAGATGTAGCAGACATAGTTGATTCAGTATATATGATGCTTCTCAGTTGCATTCATTGCAGTTGCAACAACAACAAATGAGAGGGAGTTGTAGTGCAGATGCAGAGTTGGCAGCAATATAGTAGTGTCAACAACAACAAAGATGCAACAGGAAAGTCACACAGAGGTTGGTGGGTAGTAGTAGGTAGTCACAGTGGTCAGACATTAGCAGCGTGACAAAGGATGATATAGAGACAGGATGTAATATTCCTAATGGGAAATTAACAGTGAATAATAGAAAGACATGCTCATGAACAATACCCAAAAATGGAAAACATACAAAAATGGCTGATACGCATATATTGGCACCGAAACTGGGTCTTTATATTAAATTTTTGAGCTAAATAAGTACAATATAGTGAGGGAAAGAGGAACCTGGACTTGCCACAGCAAGCAAGCAAAGCCCCACGTCGAGAAAACACTGCCCAAGTGCTCAAATATCAACCAAACTAAGCTCTACACAAACCTAGTAAATTCCTTCTCCTGTTGCTGGAAGAAAATGGTGATATCTGCCACTTTTGCACTCTGAACCTCCTGAAGTTGTATCTAGTGCCTCTCCACAATGTGCTCAACCAAATCTAGAAAGAAATCTGCCCCAAACCAACCACCCGGAAAACCTACAAAAGGTGAAAATTACCAACAACTACTGGCTGGAAAGAGACACATGTTTGAGCCCTCTAAACTGCCAAAAAAATTCTACCAAATTAATCTTGGTCTTTCCTCAACAAACCCACGAAAACCCAGAAAGGGTTTGGTCTAATTCAGACCTTCAAATTTTGCCCCAGTTTCCACTTGCTCCTCCAATAGATGGGAAATTCGCCCCACCTATAGATCTTCCCTCACAATCCCGACAAACTGATGACAAAGGCTAGAAAAAATTCCCTTTGGTAGCCTTCACAAATCCCACCCCAATTGAGCCTCGCCTCAACTCTCACATGTGGCCTAGAATTAGCTTCTACATAGGCCCACGCAGTCTCTAGAAAGGTGATGTTGCAACAACAAAATCTCCACTGATTTGTGCCCTACCAACACTCCAATTCTTTAGCAATTTTGTAGGCCAATTCTCTCACTACAATTCCGGCAAGATGCTACCTCGCAACTCTCTCCCCCAAGTAATGTGTATTCCTCTTCTGCGTCCAACCTGCTGAGAAAAGCCCACAACTTTTCCTAAATAAATACTGGAACAACTCTGTAATATGAAGTGAATTTCCTCCTAAGGATGGCACTCCTCAAAGTCACACGAAGGTAGGTTGAGATTTCTTCTTGGAGATCTCCTGTGCTGAAAAATGCTCCATTGACCCAGTGAAATAGCTTGAGCAAACAATGGTTTAGATGATAAATGAGCGAAAGTCCCCAAAATGAGGCCTTCCACATATATTTGTCTTGCTACGCCCTTCCTCCATGTGGGCTCCACAAGTCGAGTTCTCTCTTCTCTCTCTTCCCATAATTCAGACTCTCCTAAGGGGTACAAAGTGCCTTTGGAGTGGCCCCCACATTCCACTTGCACTATGATTTATTTCCTTTTCTAATGTTTGGAAGCCTTCTCTTCCCAAAAGGTCAAGTGGGGTCCTCCTAATCCATCTTTCCTAAGTCCTAATGCCAAAATATCTCCCAATTGCCAAAATTGCAAAAAATGAAAATTTTTCTTAACCATATTAATTAAGTGGGGATATTAGTGTCCTCCCCACCAAAAATTTCTTGTCCTCAAGCAATGCTCGAATAAGCACCTTCTCGGTCGGCTTACCTAGACAATCACTACAAACAATACCGGGGTGCCAAATGTGCCACCGAGTCATCCTTGATCTCTGCACTATCCTTCCATGGGGAATTTCCCCAAGATCAGGATCCCAAACCATCTTGATTAGCATGAGGCATCCCTCGTGCCATTCACTTCCCGGTTTGATATGGGCACCAGATGCCATCTGCATACTGCCTCTAAGTAGAGCATCATGGTAGAATAGAACCCTGATGTGATGCAGGAAAGTGTTCCCTTTGCGGACAGAGGCAACCCCTCTAGCCCTAGAGTGGGTCTAGTCACAACAAAGACAAAACAACAATTGATTCCCTTAAATAGTCATCATTGGAGGCCTACCTCAAATTGGTGGTTGATGTTCTGTTGCGCTGCTCTAGCTTCTGTTTCCTTCTCCTTAATAAGTGATCAACCTAAAACATCACAAGACAACAACAGAGCACGTAACTGAGAACAACAATGATCTATTTACTCATAAAGTCAAGAAATCATGAGCTATCAAATAAATTACATATAAGACATAGGAAATCATCATTGATTGTATTAATAATAAGTCAAGAGCAAAGCTTACAACCAAGTCTTGACGTCACAAGCCTTCTCGGAGGGTCCAGCCAGTGTGTTTCTCCAAGCATTCACTCTTCTAGGATGGGTCTCCCAACATACAATATCTCTCTTTCACTCATAAGCTTTAATACAAAGTTAAGGGCACTCCACAACCTCTCACAAGCTATTAACAATCCCACACTTGTCACACTCACACTAGCTATCTACCAAACTCAAAAAGCACTAGTAGCACTATCCAACCAAAAGAACTACTAGTTAAAAAAGCTAGCAAATCATAGCAATGGTGAGTGATTTTATAGGAGGAGTCTCCATGAAATGAGGGAGAGGGAGCTTATCCTCAAGGGAGGTTGCACAAGAGGTGGAACCACCATCCCTGAGGCGGAAAGGCGACCCAAACTGGCCCAACAACCAACTCTAGAAACATCCAGAAGGCTAACTGTTTGAACTAATTCGCCAAATCTGGATCGTCGCAGGTCATGAACTAGGGACTAGCGACGACGACACAACGATACAGTGCATGACAGAGAATCGTCGTGCATTTTAAGGGTTTACTAGCGACGATGCAGAAACTTAGTCAAAAAGGGTCAGTCTTCAACATTAGAGAGCATTTGCTTAATCTTCTTATGTTGGTGGGAAGATATGAACATGTTTATTTGACACATGACATAGTAGAGGGACTGAGATGAGGACAGTGACAAATTACTGTGTAACAGATGCCCCCTAAAGCATGAAGCCCGAGAGAGTGGGAGGGGTGAAATGCTTTACGAAACTATCTGAATTGGAACACCGCCTCGAAGATCCTGCAGGCGCAAGTACAATTGATATCTCCGCTAGTGAAATACATGTAGTCTAGGCATGGGCACAACCATCCAAAAGACATGAAACTAGGTCTGTGGTATGGACCAATATTTTTAAAACCGGAACCGGTGACCGGACTGGTCCACCTAATGAACCGGTTTACCGACCAAAACCTGTCTAACTGGGACTGGTTTGGTCTAAACGAACCGGTTTTAAAAAAATACATTAAATAATTAATTTTTAATGAAACAAAACTATTTTTAAGATGTAAAACCATGATTCCAAGCCATTAGAGACAAAATAAAGTTATGCTCACATATTATATGTGTTGATATCAAAATGACACCGAGTATAATACATATCATCGACAAAATAACAAAATACATAAGAAATGAGGCTCTAAATGGCCTATAAAGTCCAAAAACAATGCTGCAAGCTATGAGGCTATTGGCCTACTACAAGTCTACAGTGTACACATGATCAATCATCAAGTTCATCACCACTACTAGACACAAGATCATCATCAGGAGCTACATAGACATCATCTGGTTCAGAGTCTGAGGATGCCTCAGCCTGATCTACAACCTCAGTATCAATGCCACCAATGACAATAGAAGTGGACCTAATGGAAGCACGAGTTTGTCGACCTGCATGACTAGTGCCTTCCATTGGTTCTTTGCCTTTCCTTGATGCTGCTATTGATCCTGGTTCTGATGCCACCACATAATCTGCTTCATCCCCCGCTAAAGCCATGTCGATATCAAAATTAGCCTCAAACACAGGTTCTTCAGTCTCCTCCACCCATTCTGATGTTGAATCAATATCGTCCAACACAATGGGATCTAGATCAGGAGTTTTGCTCATCATTTGGAGCTTTGATTGCATTTATTGTTTACCCCCAAACCATGAAATCTTGAAAACCATTAAGTCTGCTGAATTTTGAGTGAAATCTAAAATTCTAGTTTCTCCATATGAAATCCAATGAGGTCAAAACCACTCTCAAACATCCTGAATCATTTCATGGTAATGCTAAAAATTTAAGTGAAAGGATGAAAATGAAAATTAAAGGAAATGTCACTTTTACTTTAAGAATTTAACATTACCATTAATTGCCAACATTGTTAGGGTTGAAACACCCTTAGTTCCCCCCCAAAACCCCTAAAACACAGTCATAAATATGATTTTTTAACTTTACGGTGGGCGTGCCTAAAATTGGCCGGTTCCGTCCTAAACCGGCCGATTTTCACCGGTTAGGGAAATAAAATGGAGAAATGGGCATTCAAACCGGGTTTTTTGGCCGGTTTAGACCGACGGGCTTGCTAACCGGCCGGTTAGACCGGTAACCGGTTTTTAAAAACGGTTTTTAAAACACTGCTGCAAACTCAAACAATAGTCAGTCTGCAAACAAAGCATACAATCAGCTTTTTGCTGTTCAAACACCTTTCAAACAAGTAGTCTTTGCTCTGTCAATCAAGCATTCTAATATATTCCTTCCTTGAAGGTGTGGTTAATCAATCTTAAGCTCTGATACCACCTGATCTGAAAATGGGGCTCTTAGGCTTCTTGTCTAGCTTACAAGAACCTCTCCCACTTCCAAAGCTTGAATTTTCCAAAGTCTATTTGATTAACTAATGCGGAAAATAAGAAATGCTTTAAAGTGTAGGCATATGCTTGTTTTTATTGTTGGCTGTTATGTGCTTTAAAATCTGCTGTGTATGCTAATATTTAAATGTGCTTGGAACTGATATATATAAATGCATATAACGGTGAATAAGGAAGCAGTAAAAACAGACACATAAGACAACAAATTAAATTGGAGTTCACCCACAACTTTTGGGTTACATCTCCGTGAGCTCTAGTTAATTCAACTGGGCTCTCTGGGATTATGGTGTAAGTCTTTTACAAGTCTTTGACTCAACTCCTGCTGTTCTGTACAAAAACAGTGGGTTCAGATACCATTTATCCATTCTGGCTCTTGAAGCTCTGGCTTTTGGCTCTTGGCTCTAGCTCTTTGGCTCTTATTTCTGGCTCTTGGCTCTGACTCTGACTCTGACTCTTGGCTCTAACTTTTGGCTCTTTGGCTTGGGCTTTTGGCTCTCTGGCTCTTCGCTCTGGCTTCTTTGGCCCTTTAGCTGTTTACAGCTCTCTTTGGGCTTTTCACTTGAACTCCAAGTGACTCCCTTGGCTTCTGTGCTGTCCCTTTGGCTTCAGCTTCCTCTCTGGCTTCTGCTCCCGCAATAAACCCCTCAAGGATTAACAACAACACCCCTCAACAACCCAGCAGCCCTCTGTCTTTGACATTCATGGCTTAAAAGCCAAATCGGCGCAGCCCGTTGGTTTTCCTTTTCAGGCTCTCGGTCTTCCAGCCACTGTCCCTTCATTTTCCTCCTTTGAGCTTTAGCAATCATTGCTAAACGCTTCCTGGGATGGATGCCACCTATTTGGTAACGGACAGGGCAATCGGTGCTTAAAACTCCTTTGAAACAGTTGTTTTTTGCTACACAGGAAAACGTTGCAAACACACGGGAAAAATCCACAGAACGCACAGTTCCGGACTTCAAAGTTTTTATAATCCCGTTTTATATCCCTATTGGGTCCTCTTGGGGATCGCTTATTGCAATCGCAAGTGGCCTACCCCTTTGTTTTTTGTTTAATAAACAAAACAGGCGAAATATATTAAAAATCGCATTTGGCGGATTTCAAAATATATATGTTTCCATTCCGGAACCCTATCGGGTCTGGCCATATCGCATCGCTAGTCGCAACGGCCCTTTGGCTTCCGCTTTGGTATCGCCGACGCGGATCTGCCGATATCGGTGATCGCAATCGGACTATCACACATATACATATAATATGGCTGCTCCATTGTTTGTTGATTTTGACGATCACTTCATCGCATTGCCCCGGTCCATTGCGCTATGCCTCCGATCAGACCCGCTGATCATCGCCGATGCGATATGCCGATCGGATCTGGACTGTTGATCGGCCAAATCCGACGGCCGTTGTGCAACCATTGTTAAAGCCTCTGATTCCCTTGTTTTCAGAGTTTTCTCCATGTTTTTAAGGCTCGATAGTGTAATGCGATAAGTCCAAGACTTCTTCTCTTTCTGTGGTTTTGGCCTTTAGGGAGCTTTGGAAGACTTAGAGGGTTTTTAGACCCATTTAGCAAGGGATTTAGCCTCTTTTTCCTTTGAAAAATGGCAGCTTCATTTTATGATAGCTTTCCCATTTGAAATCCGTTTTCGCCCATTCAAGTTGCGTTGGATTCAAAATAGAGGGATCCCTGCAATGAGACTATCTTTGAGAGCAGCCCGCGACTTTCATTTTCCTCTGATTTACAAAGGATAAGTACGATTTGGCACTTTTTATCAATCATCAATCATCTAGAAGTCATAATCTTTATCAACCACGTCCACAAGTTAGTAAGATACAACATATTGAGTCTCATCATTTATCAATTTTAAAGTTTCAAGCTTTCAAAATTCAATATATAACATTTATCATCATTGATCACCAAAGTTGTATTTGTAAGCTAAGTGTAACCATTACAACAAAGAATATCTAACATGAAATGAAATGTTATAAAATGAAATGAAATGAAACAACTTTCAACTTTCACGAAGCATCATATTCGTAATTCATTAACAATGTGTTATAATTGCCAACTTCAAACTTCAAATTTAAATTGTCATATATTGTTTACAAAAAATATCATAATAAATATGAAAGAGTTAACAATTATAAAATCTACTAGAAACTAGAAAAGACAAGTAAATCTATTATCTATTGCTAATGCTTGGGCCTCTTGTCGCCATGAGAAATGTCTAATTTTTGAGTCTTGTTGGAAAATCAGGAGCTTTGTCATTAATATCACCCTCTAAGCATTAACATAAGATAGAAAAAACATAGCATGTCAACTCAAGATTTTGTTTGAGTGATGGGTATATTTTTAGTAGGGTCATGATAGAGGAGTTTGACAACCAATGTCACTAACATCAAGGGACATAGCGAGATTGGTGCTCTTGATTAAATACAAGTTCCATACCCTAATACATGACAAAATCGAATGGAAACATTGCAATCACCCCAATCCTGAAATCCTGAAAAACTGATAAGTCAGCTAGAATGAAATCTAAAATTCTACTTT
Organism: Pinus taeda; assembly: GCA_000404065.3. Taxonomy (NCBI): domain Eukaryota; kingdom Viridiplantae; phylum Streptophyta; class Pinopsida; order Pinales; family Pinaceae; genus Pinus; species Pinus taeda. Next base: position 10,160 of record APFE031040525.1, read on the forward strand.
CTACATATGAAATCCAGTGAGGTCGGAACCACTCTCAAACATCCTGAGTCTTTCATGGTGATGTTAAAAATTTAAGTAAAAGGATGAAAATGAAGATGAACGAGAATGCCACTTTTAGTTTAAGAATTTAACATTACCATGAATCACATATTAATACTAGGGCCATAGGCTTGATCATTAGGCTGCCCCACTAAAAAATTATTTGTTTCTTTGAAAAAAATTGCATTTCGAATGTCACTGCAAAAAGATTTTTGGAAAAAAATGCTAGGGACCGAAAATTTCGCTCCCACGGTCGGAGACTTGACCAATGACAATTGACCCAAGCATGAAACCTATGCTTTAACAAGTCAATTTAATAATAATAAAAATTCTTTTTGCTTTACAAATATATTACATTTGACTCAAATACAATAATGAAGACTGAACCTAGTTACATTCTCCAACAATCCCTCTTAACTAGAGAGGTATTCATATTTACAAATAATCAAAGAGGTACATGGAAGATCTCAAGCCACATCATCTATGAAGAAGTTTAGGCAATGCAATGCCATGGACTAGATTCTTGACCAGTGCAATCTATCCAGTGGTCTCTCAACAATTTAGGCATTGCAATGCCACGAACTAGATTCCTGACCTGGGCAATCTATCCAAGTGGGATTAAGATGGACTCAAGCTTTCAGGCTCTAGGTACCATTAGGCTTACTTGCTAACCATCAACCCCAGGACCTAGGTGCTTATCCACGGTCAGAGCTCTACGACCCACGCCACCCTCCCTACTTTGGGACCTAGACATCAACACAAAGTGCCGACCAGATGTCCTCCCAGACAATGCTTCACTCACAAAGCCTCTCCTTGATCCAGCATATCACGGACAACAAATCTCTCCTGATCAAACTGATTGGTGACCAATGTGCTATCAAAACCTTCGAGAAATTTACCTGTACAAACACAACCCCAATCAATAATGTACTTTCACATGTACATAATCAAATACAAACCTTCGGGGTCTTTTAGACAACAGATGTTGCTCCTCAACATAGTAGGATTATCAACCAAAGCCTTAACAAAATATTCCTTAGTCATATACTTTCCTTTCCTACTTCATATATAGCAACAAATCTTTCAAAATGCATTCTCCAATCAAAACTATGCTATGCCTTCCCTCTCAGCCAGGGAGCTTCCCTTTATCCAGGCTCCCTCTTAATTCAGGGAGATCAACTTTTTACTTTGACATCAGAGAATCTTTTGTGGCTTCCAACCATTTCATTAGAGTTATTTTTGTCATCACTATCCATATCATGCTTATCTCATCAAGGAACATCTTCTCCATATTGAAGATTGTGTACTTGCACAACTTAGATAACAAATACAACTAAATCTTATAGAAGCATGAAGTTAGCCATATTAGAATTACGGAAGCATTTCAACCTTATATATATCAAATACCCATACTTATTTAAAAACAAGAGACACATGCATCTTGCTAGGGACTTTGTCATAAACCCTAGACTACTTCATAATAACTATCATTACATCTATGGTTTCAATAGCAAACCCCAGAAACAATTCAAACAAATATAGATCTACAAAGTATCTAATAATTTTCAGAATTCATATGTTAGACTTTTCACATAGGGTTTCATACAAACCTTAGATTTCACACATGAGGATCAATAATCAAAACCAATCACAGCTTAGTCATCAACATGACCAACTTCTACTAGGGTTAGTTGCAAACCCTAGATTTTTAATCAAACATCAATCACAACTAAAACTCAGATTTCAACAATCTTACGCAAATCTCAAATTATCACATTGTCATCATACATCAAAGATTTTCATTTCTACTAAGGTTTAACTCCAAAACCCTAGACTTTCACAAATACTATCATCCTAGAGAAACAAAATTTGCCTAGGGCTTAGTTCCAAACCCTAGGATTCATGATCACCGATAAACAGGTCAACTCATACATCTAGGACTTCATCATCATGCATAGGCATTTCATAACATGTGTTAGTCAAACCCAATTTCATAAATATTAATAAGAGTTAGACATACAAGAAACTTGATTAGATTAGGGTTTGATCGGACAAACACACATTCTGAGGAAATCATTTCTAAAACATTATAAGGGTCTTGCTTACACATTCCACCAAACCCTAACGAGCTAGGGTTTCAAATTAGGAACATAGCAAACCCTGAATTACCAATGCTTTAAAGGTTTGAGATTTTAGACATTATCATTCAACCCTAATAAGTTAGGTTTTCATGATCATACCAAAACCCCAAACATGACATCATCAACAAAAACTTCAAATATGTTTCTCAATAACCCTAATTAGATTTAGGGTTTCAAACATTAACATTAGCATACCCTTAGGTTAGGGTTTTCCAGAGACCCTGTCTAGGGTTCTATAAAATCAATTAAGAAATGAGGGAGGGGGTAGATTTATCAAGTGATGAATCACCGAAAGCAAGAATCATTATGATTCAAGAGAGCTAAATATAACGATGTTAGTAACACAAATTTCAAAATAAGATGAAGAGAATTTTACAAGATGTATGGTCTCCATCTAAAACATACTTGGAGATGTTTCTTGACAGACCTTGTAGGAATTCCTTGAAGTGTAAGCCATGGTCTTCTATACCTGTAATACATACTTTCAGCAAAACACATGATACTATGAATATGATTTAATTTCTTCAATTAGATCTCCTACATAACCTATAAAAGTTACTCCTTTCAATCAAGGATTTCTACTTGACATCCAAGATTACTTGTAATCCCTAGAGGATAAGAATGCATGTTGCAATCTTTATCCTAGACTAGCCATAAACAAGGATCATCGAAAAGTTAAAAGATTATGTTATATGTACCTTGTGATTACATACCTTTGATAACTTATTAGACTTGCATGTGCATTTTGACAATACTTACTTGAACTTCTTTAAGGCTTGAATTAGAACAAACTTCGAATTCTTCAGTTATGTGGAGATGGGCTTGTCCTTGGTCTTGTAGTAGCCCTTCTCATATTTCTTGCAGACATCGATCTCCACGGGTGACAGAATCGAGTTCCTTTCCTTTGACAAGATGTGGATCGAATGTACTTCTTTATTGAACTAATAGACATGTCTTGCCCTTATCTTCAACACTTAGTGCTTCAACATATTCTTGAGATCGAATTCTGAAACCTATACGATTGAGACTGTGATATGTACAATTGTAATGGTACTTATTCACTATGATGGGCACCAAAACTATGATAGGCATCATTGTAACAACATTGAACTTGTAGTACTAAAGTTAGTTTGATGATAGCACCGAAGTTATCTCTGTGATTTGTCTTCACGAGATCATATCACTTCAATAGCACCAAGTCCGAGTTCTTCGTCACTGTGGAGGCATCGAAACCTTTTCTTTCTGTGGTTGCACCGAATTGAAGAGATCATCAACCAATCCGAATTCCTCCACTATAACAATACTAGAATGTATTCATAGCACCGAGGCTTTATTGACATGGTGATTGAGATAGCATCGAGATCATAATACTGTGGAAGCACCCAACTAATCTTTAAATTGCCTTTTTATTATAGCTCTGAAATCATGTTGAGAAATCCATAGAGATGGCAGTTAAACGATTTCTCTTATTATGACATTATCTTGTGATGTTATTATTATTATTTGTTCTTTCAAGTTATCTTTTCTTATCATCAAGACTAATGCCAAACAACAAAATAGAAGAGAACACAAGATGTAGGCATGCTACCAGGGAAAAACCCCACTCTAGGGGATAACCCAGTGAAAATTCTTCCTTTAGTAGATTCAAGATGAGACAACCAAGACACTTACACTTTAGACTCAAGACTACGTCCATCCATCAAGTCAACCTTGTCACACTTTAGTTCTATTGCTCTTGTAAAAGTCATTCTTCTTTATATTTGTGTCTTGAAGAGATCATCTCTGCAACCAATTCGAGCTTCTTCATCCACTGTGATAGCATCACTATACCGAGTCATCGTGAAAACATCATTGTAATAGCATCGAACTGAAGTCACTTTACTAACACCGAGATGAGGTCACTGTGGAGATGTAAGAGCATCGAACAAAGATCACTGTAATAACATCAAATCTTGTGAGAGCATACTAGCACCGAACTTTGGAAGCATAGCACTGAACTGTGGGAGTATAATACCGAATTGTGGGAGGCATAACACCGATCTATGGAAGCATGGAGATCATCTTTATGCCCTATCCGAGCTCCTTGTAATGACACTGAAACGTTTTCCCTTATTTGAACTTGTTAGCTTTGTTGTAGCACCAAAACTAGCTCTCTGAAATCCTTATCCGAATTCTGTGTTAGTAATGCGAAGTCTTCATCGTTATATATATAGTTGTCTGTCCATAAATGAGCCGACATGATAATTTGAAGAGCAATGTCACTGTTTTGAGCTAACATGAGTTCTTTTGAGGGTAACCGACTTGATGAGGATTCTTTTGAAGCTGACAACAGGGAGACCTTGACGGAGGAGGAGTCTGCAAACAAAAATTGACTTTGACAATTAACCTAAAGCCTACAATGGAGGCTTGACCTATGACAATTGACACAAACATGAAACCCATGCTTTGACAAGTCAATTTAATAATAATAAAAATTCTTTTTGCTTTACAAATATATTACATTTGACTCAAATACAATAATGAAGACCGAACCTAGTTACATTCTCCAATAGCAACAACCAAGAGAGATATTCCTTGAGTTATATAAGTATGTGATTGATATATTGAGGAGATTCAAGATTGAGTATTGCATAGCGATGTCAACACCTATGATTACAACCTTGAGGAAGCTTAATTCTTTTGAGAGTGAGTTGGTGGATTTTACATTGTACATGCAACTGATAGGGTCATGATGTATTTGGTCAACACTAGGCTAGATATTTGTTTTGTTGTGAACATCCAAAGCCAGTACATGCAACTGATAGGGTCATGATGTATTTGGTCAACACTAGGCTAGATATTTGTTTTGCTGTGAACATCCCAAGCCAGTTTCCTAGGAGGATACATTGGGTGGCAGTGAAACACGTGCTCAGGTACTTGAGAGGTACAATGGAGTATGGACTAAGGTATGTTAGAGTTGGTGGAGTGCAGTTGCAGTGCAACACAGATTTAGATTGTGTTGGGAGTGCAATGGGTTGTTTTATCTTGGGATCAACTATGATTTCATGGTTTAGCAGGGAGCAACACTTGGTGGCACTTAGCTCAGCAAAGGCAGAGTACATGGCCGCGAGTCTTGTGAGTTGTCAAGCCATATATCTGTGCAAAATGCTCTAATGTTTATTTCATCTTGAGATGTGGTCTTCAGTGATTCATTGTGATAATCAAAGCTATATCAAGCTTTTGGAAAATCTAGTGCTTTGTGATAGGTCCAAACACATAGAGATTAGGTACCACTTCATTAGAGATAGGGTCCGGAGAGGTGTTGTGAGATTGCAGTAAATATCCATAGATGAGTAGGTGGCAAGCATTCTCACCAAGCCCTTGGAAAAGGGCAAGTTTGTGTTCTATAGGGATACGTTGGGGTTGGTGGAGAATTCCTTCCTTGATAGGAGGGATTGTTGATTTTATAGCATCAAAAGGTCTTTTGCATAGGCTTGTGTCTAGCATGCAAGAGAAGTCCTCTTTTTGTGTTTGTCTGAGAGGAGCAACTAATATAATTTCTTTTCTAAGTAACTTGGGAAAAACACATTAATTAATGTTGGATAATTAAGCAAATCTTTAAGGATAAATATTTAATTATTTAAGTGACTTTAGATCTAATCTCAAACATTGATCTAAGTGGGTTAGGATTTAATTCTAGCTTTCTATGGCTTTGGAGATTGGGGGTTAGGGATTTTGCTTAATTTGAAATTATAAAGAGAACCTAAGGGAGATGACGAAGACACATTATTTTATTTTTATTTTTTTGTTGCAGAAGCGATTTTCTCATGAGGCTTGAGTGACTAAGGAGAAAGAGAAAAAGTGTGTAGTAGATTTTTGGAAGGAGAATTTGAGAGAGGGCCGATATTTTTGAAGGGGTTTGGAGGAGAGAGAGGTTGAGCTTTTGGAGTAGGCTGAGATTGTGAAAAGAGGTTGAGATTTCTAGCTAGCATCGTGTGAGGAAGGGAGTCCAAATTTTCTTAGGGCACAATTGTATAGGTAGGGGTTGAGAAATTTATAGGGCCAATTTATCATCTAGAGCAATGATTTTTAGGAGGTCAAATTCGTTCTTGGGCCAAAAATCTTAGGGCCATATCCAAATGATAGTATTGCTGTATTTTCTCAATGGGTCGAAGCCCTAAATTTTCCAGATTTCAATCTAAAGTAAAGGGAAATTTCTTGGGCTGAATTTCTACTATCTTGTGGTTATTTCCTATTTATTTTTCCGCTGCAAATTTACTGTTTAAAAGTTGAGAACACCAATGTGTTTATTTTCATAGTTTCAAATTTTAATATGGGTAATAAAAATTGTGAGAAAAAATAAATCAAATTTGGTGTTAAAAGTTCAACATACATAATTTTGGGTAACAAATGGCTCTAACATGGGGAAAAGAATGCGTGAGAATTTTAGATTCTTTGTTAATACCTAATACAAATCAACATAAAAAGTGATGAGATCCTTATGGCAAGATAAGAACCTCACCCTGTCACATCACATAATAGGATCGAAATAGGGCATAAAGTGCATGAAATCAAGTACATGATGTCAAAACATCTTTACAACATAAAGTTCAACTAGTAAATACAACATAATATCCAATACTTTTCTAGAGTATCACTCATAAGAGCTTTATATATTCACTAATGTAACAATGACATCAAATAATATTTAGGTAGAATACTGTGTTGCACGGGTACCCGCACCCGGGGGTGGGGTTCGCGTACCCGTCCCGGGTTCCCGCACCCAAGTACCGGATTCGGGTACGGGTTCTTCCCAGACGCACCCAGAAGAACCGGGTTCTTCCATGAAGAACCGGGTTCTTCAAAAAAAAATTTTGGGTTCTTTTCCTTTGACGGGTTCTTGGGTTCTTGGGTTCTTCGGGTACTTGGGTTCTTGGGTTCTTCGGGTTCTTCAGGACGGGTTCTTCGGGTTCTTCACGTGGGTTCTTCGGGGTTATTCACATGGGTTCTTCAGGTTCTTCACATGGGTTCTTCGGGTTCTTCGGGTTCTTCACATGGGTTCTTCGGGTTCTTCACATGGGTTCTTCGGGGTTCTCCTTGTGCTTTTGTGTCTTCCTGTGGTTTGTCCACCTACATTGTATTGGGTGGCTGGTTTTTTAACTTTGGGGTTTTCATCGAATGTCCCTTCTAATTAAAAAAGGTACTCTTTAGGTATGGGTACTTGCTGCTCCTTGTTGACCATGTTGCCATGCTTTCAGCTTGTAAGCATAAATGATTGGATTATTCAATAGAAGAGAGCTTGAATGGTTTACACTATTACTTGATTTGAAACCTTCTGGCATCGAGTGATTTGTATGGATCGATCACATACGTCAACAACATTTTCAGATTTTCTTTTCAGAAATAATTCCGTGGAATTTCAGTACATTATTTTTATTAAATGGCTAAGCATGTCCTGTAAATTCTTATTCTAACCTGTTATTTGGATTAAGGTCATCCAAGCTATTATTCCCTTCAGTATGAAATTGAAATTCTTCTGTTAGTTTCATGTAAAGAAATCTCAGTCATCATATTATTGTTTTATTGTTTAAATCAACGACACAGTTGCAGCATACTGTTCCATTGTCCAGTTACTTGTTCTAACTTCTAATTGCCACATATCTCATTCGTTACTAGCTCGATGATGATCTCATTCGTTACTAGCTCGATGATGACATTTCTTTTCTGTTATTTACTTTTTCTTTGTGCTCTGGTTCTATGACTACCAATCTGTAAGGAAACTTGAATGATGATATTTGGTTTTTTAGTTACAAATTATTACATTGCTTACTAATATATTAATTATAAATTTTAACTTAAAATTTAAAATTTTAAATAAATTATTATATTAATATTATTATATTCGACGAACCCACGCACCCAGTTTCCAAAAATGCCGTCCCCGTCCCCGTCCCCGTCCCCGCACCCACGTTTCCTGGCAACATAGGTAGAATATCTTTAGAATTGTCCATTTACAAGAAACTGCATCTTATCTCCATCCAAATTGCTAAGGAAGAAAGAATTTGCCCCAGTGAGGTATTTGATCTTGGAAGGTCCTAATCATTACTTGTCAAATTTACCATGTCTTCCTGGTTTCTCCCTTCTTTTGTCCTACGTGAGGACGAAATCTCCCTTTTGTAGAGTCC
>APFE031040526.1:0-11319 GCA_000404065.3 Pinus taeda
ACTTTCCCTTGATTGGACAACTTTCAAAAGCAATGGGTCTTTCATCTTGCATTAGAACAACACCAATTCCATTTCCTGAAGCATCACATTCCACAATAAAGGTTTTTGTGAAGTCCGGTGTAACTAAGACGGTGCTTGGCACATTGCCTCTTTAAGATGTTTGAAGGCCTTTGTTGCTTCCAGAGTCCATGAAAATGCATCTTTCTTCAATAATGTTGTTAGAGGTGCTCCTATTCTCCCATAATTCTTAACAAACTTGCGATAATAACCTGTCAACCCAAGAAATCCTCAGAGATGCTTTATGGATGTGGGAATTTTCCATTCCTTAATGGCTTTAATTTTTCTAGGGTCTACCTTAACTCCTTCATGAGATACAATATGACCCAGATATTCCACCTCTTGTACTCCAAAGAAACAATTGGATCTTTTTGCATATAATTGTTTTTCCTCCAATAGTTTTAGCACCCTCTCAACATGTTCAACATGATCCTTCTGAGACTTACTGTAGATTAGTATATCATTAAAGAATACTAACACAAATTTTCTAAGGAATGGTTTGAAAAATGAATTCATCAAACCTTGAAATGTTGAGGGTGCATTGGTAAGGCCAATAGGCATGACCAAAAATTCATAATGACCCTCATGAGTTCTAAATGTTGTTTTCGGAATGTCTTCAACCTTCATTCTAATTTGATGATACCATGAAGAAAGATCCAACTTGGTGAAGTAAATTGATCCATGCAATTCATCCAGTAATTCATCAATACCAGGAATGGGAAACTTATCTTTAATAGTGAGATTGTTGAGCTCCCTATAATCCAGACACATGCACCATGATCCATCCTTCTTGTGCACCAATACTACTGGAGCATAGAAAGAACTTTGACTCTGTTGAATTATACAAGCCTCTAGCATTTCTGCAACCATACGTTCAATTTCACTCTTTCAGGCATAGGGATATCTGTACGACATGATGTTTGGAGGAACACTTCTTGGAATCAGATGAATAGCATGATCATGATCACGAATAGGTGGGAGACCTTTGGTAGTCTCAAATACCTTGGAATGATTGTCCAAGACGAATTGGAGATCTGGAGAAGTAGATGATTCCAATGTGGAAACATCTAGCGAACATAATTGTGCAATTACACCTTTTCGTTCCTTTTTTAGAAGCTTTGTCATACCATTAGAGCTGATTATCTCTCCCATTTTCCCTGCAATACCCCTTAATTCAACTTCCTTTCCTTCCACAGAAAATTTCGTGAAACATTCTTGAAAATTAAAAGCTATTGTACCCAAGGATTGTAGCCACTGGACTCCTAATACAACATTAGCACCTCCCATTGGAATGGAAAGCATTAGGCTAGTCAATAAATATTCTCCCATGGATAGCTTGATATTATGGCACTTTCCAGAGCAATTTATTGTTCCTCCATTTGCAACCATCACTTGACAATCTGGTGCTGGATATAAAAAGCAATTCAATTCTTTTGCTACCTTACAATGAATAAAATTGTGGGTACTTCCTGAATCAATCAACACTATTACCTTTTTCTTCTTGATTTGTCCTTCTATCTTGATGGTTTGAGGAGTGGTAATTCCCACCAATGCATTACTAGATATCGTCGGGTTCATTTTTTCTTCATCTAGGCTTTGTTCCTGGAGTTATCCTCTTCTTTTGACCTTTCTTGCTCCTTTTCTTCTTCCTCTTCACAATCTATGTAGAATAATTTCTTCTCAGCACACTTATGACCTTTAGCTGTATTTGCTATCACAATTGTAACAAAGCCTTTTGCTCTTTTTTCTTCCAATTGTTGTGGTGTCAACCTTATAGGTTGTGGAAGACTAGGGGCAACAACACTTCCGTCTTTATAGTTGTGAGTGGTATGCTTCCTGGTTGCCATAATTTTGCTTGCCATTTTTCTTGCTAACCTGATGCCTTCTCTAATGAATCAGGTTCCCAAAGGCGAACATCATGTTGGATATTATCCTTTAAAGACCCTATGAACACATCAATCCTATGCTCCTCTGGAATATTTTTAACCCTTATGTTCAATTTTTGGAACTCCTCATGTGCTCCATTATTGAACCCTTTTGTTTGAGACTTATCAATTGGCTAAAAAAAGTGTTGCTTTTTGTATCCTCATAATGTGCTATCAATTCTTCCGTAAAAATTTCCCAAGTGATAATTGTTTACGAGAGCAAAGCCATTGATACCATACAAACTGATTTGGTTCCAAATATAAAGTTGTAATACGTACCTTTTGTGTGTTTTGCACATATTGAGATCGAAAAATTGCTCCATCTGTAATATCCATGTTGCAGGATCCTTGCCATCAAACTTCCTCATATCGATTTTTGGAATATGGTGGGTCTTCGATCCAACATTAGGGTCTATGGAATCATGATTGACATTTCTTTTGTTCTCATCATGAGTTTACTTTACTACCCTTTCACCTTTAGTGACCCTTTCTTGTAGTAACTTATTCATATTTATCTTCAATTCTTCCATGTCTGTTTTCAGAACTATCTTCAAATCACCCATCTTGGCATCCACGCCATTCATCTTAGCTTCTACACCTTTCTTTAAACAATCCATCTTAGATTCTGTTCCTTTTTGTGCAAGTGACACTTGTTACACTTGGTCTCATAATTTTGATATATCATGTTTCATTTCTTCCTCTTCTTCATGAGTCATGCTAGAGCTTTCAGGTCGCCTACTAGGTGTTTCCATTTCCTTTCTCCGGGACATCAATTACTTATAATAATGCTTCACTATGCCCTTTGAATTCCTTCAAAATAAATTTTCAAACCAAGCTTAACCAAACATTTAAAAAATATAAACACCTTTTTTCACTTTGTAGGAGCTCGATATTGCCTCTGATGTATCTCTGTAATTTCAGATCATCCAGTTATGAAATTGCGACTTGCAGTAGCCCTTTGTGTCCTCTTTCCAATGCCACCAGTCTGACCCCAATTGGGTTCTCCAATGAAGAGTTATACCAAATCTCCCACAGTGACCTGATTATAGACTAATTCAGTAGAGCGAACTTGTACGACATTCCACGACTCACTGTTTCGACCTCTGGCCCTGAAAAATATATAGAAGAAACTACAGTCCATCCTCTTTCTGCACCTTTTGACGAAATTTTAATCCAATGCTCAGAGAAAAAGTTATGATGATTTCCCCAGGTCACCTGTTTGGAATGTAATTTAGGAGTGTGCAAAAAGACCAACTTCCTCAGATCATATCTCTTCAATTATAGCGCAAAATGCTCTGAAATTTGGACCCAAGATTTAGCGTAGTGTCTTCTCAAATGTTTTTTTTTTTTTAACTTCTGAAACGTCACAGAAAAAAGTTATAGTGAAAATGCCACGATGACCTGTTTGGAGCAGCGAAACCCTAGAATCCAAAGCTTTGATACCAAATGTTATGAAACCATCTCAAGAAAAGATAGAAAAGATAGATGAACGCCTTAGAATTTAGCCTCTTCGAGGGGGAAACCTCCTTTACATTACATAAATGAACAATTCTTCCATGATACAAATGAAAAGACCTCATTTCTATATATAGGAGTCTAAGGGGTCATAACATAATCAGAGCCTACATAACACTAATAATGTAAGGGCACAATAATAATGATAGTGGGCTTCTATGGGGCACAATACTAACAATATGGGCACAATAGGGGCACATCAATATTAATAAGGGGTAAAACTACAGTAGTAATGGGGTAATCACTAGTATTATGGGGACCCAACACTCTCGGGTTCTATTGCAATCCATAGTCTGATCTAGGGATCACTAAGACCTCAACTGAGACACCACCCTCTAGGCTTTACCATATATCTCGCCATTCACCAGCAATGATTCTTAGACCTAATCAATGGAAAACACCTATTGGCTTTGCCGTATATCCCTCCATTCACCGGCAGGGATTCCTAAGCCCACCGAAGCACACAATCTTGGCTTTACTGCAACCCACCATCTGGATCAGGAGTTACTAGGCGAGTGGTTTTATCGTGATCCATAATATGATTCAGGGACCACTCGGCCTTGTGTTCTATCATTCAGAGATCCATCTCACTTAGCTTTGAATCCATCTGACAATTTAGTTCAACCAAAACATGAGAATCCCATCACACCATGGCTATCCATAAATGGAAAACTAGGTTGAAAACACTATCACACTTGGCAAAACCCATGCCATAACAGTAAAGATCCACATGCAATACTTTGCATGCCAAATATAGCAAGGAAATCACACATGAAATCTATACCTGCAAAGGATCATGTTGTACGTGCTTGATCTTGCTCTTCCTTATTGCTTCCTTCCTCTTGCTTCCAATGCCAAAATGCTCCAAGAAAAGTCTATGTCCAAGAGTGAGAGAGACAGAGAGAGAATAATGAGACAACTCCAAAACTGAACTAACTAAGCTTACACTGACCAAGCATGTCAACTGATCCTTAGAATCGTTTTTATCAATGAGGCCTCTATTTTCTTCAATTTCCATTATTTTCCTTCAATTTCCTCACATACAACTTGTGACCTTTCACCTCCCTTTATTCATATTTTCCTTTATTTTCATAAATAAATGTAGAAAAAATGTTTTTTGCATTTTAATGTCTTTTCCATTGCCTCTGTCAATTTCCTTTAGCCATAATAACTGAAATAAACACCCATCTTCCCCATATTCAACTTGGAATATGTATCTCATCCCCATAACCTTATTATTTTTACATGAATTTTTAATCAACTATGTATCAAAACCTTTTGAATTTCACATCTAAAAAACCAAATGTATTATTTCACTTATCATTACCATTTTATATCTTTTACAAACAATATACATATTCAACTCATAACGCAATAAATAATTTATAAATTAATATATAACTATTAAATCTAAAAATATTTAAATATAACGGTATATATGATTATATTGTAACAAAAATGCATATTGTTCGCACATCATTTCTATCCAATAATATGTGGTCCAAAACCTAAATCATTCTCGTTAAAGCACTAGGAAAACTTAACTCGTAACTTTTTAGAATGTTTAAAAAAAAAAAGTAATGTCAAGTAAGGGCAGATTAATGGTTGAAGTGAGCTATTAAAATGATATGCTTAGTTTGTATGGATTAGAGTTAAAGAATGAGTGGCCCACGGTTTCCTCTCGGTGACATCATAGGGTAATAAAAAATTTGATAAAGAGAGTGAGTGAGTGGATTTAATGATGAGAATAAGATGAGTGAGTAGATTTAGTAGCAAAAAAACTTTAAAAGATAATGGTTTTATTATTATATAAATAAAATATTTATATAGAAGTTTTTAATTTTAAATTAAATTATTATTATTATATTATAAAATAGTCATAGTGGATTAAAAAAATATGATAATTTAATTTAAAATTTTAACTCTTTCATCTTACATTAAGATGCAGTATCAATCCAAACTTGCTACATGTTTTATATTTATATCTGAAAATTTATCTTTTTCAATTAAATTTTATTTAAAATGAAAACAATTCATGCTCCTATAGTTACCATACGAGTCTTCTTTTTAGCATGAAAAAAAGCTATATATTAATTATTATATATGGAGTACATGATATTCCAAAAAACACAAAAAGGTGATGATTCTGTTGTTCCAATGTGAAGAGAAATAAACTGTAATTTGTATATAGAAATGCTCAGAGCAGAGAGTTAACATTCTTGAAGGGAAAACCGATAATACTACATGGAAATATATAATTGAATATAAGGAAATATCTGAAACAACATTTCTTCAAATAGAAAGGAAAACAATCGAGCCATTTTATAGAGAGAGCAGTGTATTATACACACCACCATATTCTTCCTATTGCATAACGAAAATCAAACTTTTAACTTTTAACCATCTATATATATATATATATATATATATATATAATATATATAATATATATATATAGTTATATCTATATATATATTATATTATATAATATATATATATATATATAACTTACACCAACCTAGATTGATCTTATCCAGAGATTTATCAACTGACGAGAGAAATCAAATCTTTTGAGGTGCATATATTTCCTCAAGTTTTGCACTGAAAAAAGAGGTTTTCACCTCAAGAGATTGGATCCCTCTCAGAAGTTGATAGATTTAGGGTTAATATGGATCTAGGATAGTTTTTATACACACATACCATATCTAGGTTGGATCAATCTCTACATCTCTCTCTCTCCTTCTCTCACTCTCTCTTCCTTCCTACTCTACTCCCTCCCTCACTCCTTGTCTCCACCATTCTCTCTTTATGTATTTCTTTTTCACTCCCTCTCTCTCCTCTTCCAATTCTGTGTCTGTCTCCCTTCCTCTCTCCTTTTATTTCTCAAGTCCTCTTTTTTAACTTCCTCTCTCCCCCTTTATCTCTCGCTTGGCTCTGTCTCTCCTGTCAATTTCTCTATCTCTCTCTCTACCCTCCAACTATGTCACTATGTCCCTCCATATCTCCTTCTCTCTCTCCCACCTTTGTCTCCATGTCTCCCTCCCACTCTCTTTCTCTCCCCTCCCTCTCTCTCTCTCTCTCTCTCTCTCTCTCTCTCTCTCTCTCTCTCTCTCTCTTCCGTCGTTTCCTCTCTTTCTCTCTCTCCAATTTTCCCTTATATGTTAATTTTGTTAGATTAGGGAGAAATCCCCTCTTTTCGATAACCTTCCTCATGAAGGAAGACCCCTACTATCCCTTGGAAGAATTTAATTTATTTGAGGAAAAATATATTTTTATATGGAAAACCCCATGTGCACAAAAAGGTCACTTCGACCCAAAAGGAAATTGGACACCCTTGCATGGCTATAAATACAAGTCAAGTGACCCTCATTAAGAGATAATAAATCATTCTTCTTCCTTTGGTTTCGCTTGCACAGGTCTGAGGTAATTCACGGAGATTGGTTTGTGCAGGTCTGAAATTGTAGGGTATGAAGCTTGCACATGTGATTAGAATTTTTAGTTCTCATCTGCAAGGATGCTACATCATATTTTTGGTTGCAACTACAAGCACATAGGCTCAAGAGTGCAGTTGGAGGGTTTAAAATGCACACACATCTCTCTCTTCATGTGGTTGGAACTTAGTGTTGGATTTTGACAACTAACTACAACTGACTGAAAATTCTAACAGTTCATGATAGTTTACCATAAGATTTTGAATCATGGTTTTGATTATTAGCATTATTGGGTTCATCTCTTGGATGTTGTTTAGTTGATTTTTCTTGATGGTTTTGTGGTTGAAGATATGAATCATTGTACTCTCTCTTTGCTGAAACATTCACTGACAATCTAATAAGAAGAGAAATTTGAAACTGATTTCCCCCTTGTGGGGTTTTCCCTGAACTCCGACCAATCGTGGTGTTTCTATGTGTGAATTATTTTCTTATATTGTTCCTTTAGGTTTTGAAGCATTGATGATGATATTGTTCTTTCTATATAATTACATATGTTTTTGAATAATGTTGTAAAACTGAATAATGTTATGATATTGTGGGGTAAATTTAATATGTAAATGAAGAAATGAAATAATCTAAAGCAAATGAAAATATAGCCCTAAGAAAAATTAACATTGTTTTAGAGCTAGATTAAAGAAAAGTCATTGAGATCACTCTTGGTAGATCACCAATGATGAGAGGAAGAGAAGATGGAGGAGACCTAAAAGAATACTAGGGTTTGAAGGAAAACATAGGCAATTTTGTTATTATGGTTTGATGGATATATTAAGGTTAGGGTTTGGAAGAATCCGTAGCATAAGATAAAGGCATGAGTTTTGTTGTTTTGAAACACCAACATGATCAATGAGAAGTTGTGCTAACACGTGACATATTTAAGTATAGCCCTAGATTGGATAACCTCAATGAGGCATGGTTGTTGATGAGGTCAATGGAATCATTGAAGGCATCATTGTTACATGGATAATAGACAGTAATGACTCTTGAAGGTTGGTTCAAGAGGGATATGACCACTTCTCCTTAAAAGCTAAGTACCTTTTATATTTATGTTAATTCTTTGTCATAGTATTCTTGTTTTTATTTACGGATTTGATTATTGCTTTGAATGAATTTTTGAGTATCTAATGATTCTAATCTATAAATGAGATGCGATAAGAAAATCCTTCTCGAGGATCATCTAAAGTGCAGGAAAATAAAGCTAGTACAAAAAGAGGAAATCTACTACTAGAAAAGGAAATACGAATGTGAAGAAAAGTTGAAAAAGTGATCCCGCTATTAATAAAATATAAGAGATACAAAGTGCATAGGTATATGAATACTACAAAGTATATATGGTGTATTGTTTCAATGTCATGATTTAGTTGCAATATTGGAGGACAAGTCGAGGTTTAGGGTATGGCAATAGCATCACCTTTATAAATGACTCATGGATGCATATGAAATGTAAGTATGATCTCTAGTACATGTGATATATTGGTACACTTGATATTTAGAAAGGATCTTATATTTTAGACATGTTGGATTTCTTGATTTTATGAAGCTTCCTATATGCATCGATTTTAGTATATGATGACTTGATACTATTGTTAATGCTTTTGATAAGAATGGTAACCTTGACGATAAAACTGTAACAATAAGATTGATATTGAAGACCTTATTGTTAGGTTTTGATAAGCTTAGTAAATTTGACAATGTGGTAAATCTGGATGCATTGTCTTAATGGTTGGATAATGTGATAAATAAGTGATCTTGTGATTATGATACTTGAAGTATACTCCTATTAGCTATTCTAATTATTTTCCACTAACTTCTAATGACTGTTTCATGTCATCTTCATATATGATGATGAAGTAGCTAATGTTGATATGCTATCAATATGATGCATAAAGTTTTAAAAAACCTGATATAGTTTCACTTCATGATTTGAAAATTTTATTGATGCCAGACAACTTTATGATAGACAAGTTGATGTCTCGAATGATCATGACTAAAGTGGCTTCTCATTCAGAGGGAGAAACTCTCCATGAGATTTGTACACCTATTATTAATTGCAGAAAATGAATAGAAGACACTTGATTGTTGAAGGAATTAATTCTAGTCATCAATAACCATCTAATATTGTTAAAGAAGTTTTGGCAAGTTATGATATGAGAAGAGAAGGTGTCTCCTAGTCTAAGTCTCAACTATTGGGATAAAGGATTAAGGGTGCAGTTATAATCCTCTCAACTGCATGGAATAAGGTATATATTTGAACCTATAAAACTAAAATCTTATGAGACCAGGAGTGCACGAGGAGTATGAAAGACCTACATACGTGGAGTAAATAATGAAAATTTTAATGAGTAGGGAAGTTTTAGGATCTATATAAAGTTTGAATTATAATATAAAATGTGAATTTCTTGGCTAATATTATGTTTGCAGGAGATTGAAATATACATATCAGTATGCTGTTTTCTTTGACCTAGTCATTTGAGCTAGTATATGACAATATTTGATAACAGTTGCAAGGGTTTGAAAAGATTTGGCTTATTGGCTTGACACAAAATAGATGATGAGAAATATTGGCTTAGATAATTGATGATGCCTTAGAATATTGACATAATGCTTGATAGTTTATAAATATTTTTTTAGTTATGGATTGCTTGAATCCATAGTGATAAAAAATCAGGTTTTTTATTAGATTTGCTACTTGATAGTGGAAATTTTCCTTGATATGATGATGGTATGACTTATTTGACTTGGTCGGATAAGTGATCCCCCACATTCATAAATGATTCTGGACTAGAACCTTTGGCCTTTAGGACATTAATTGAAGTATAAACAATTTTAATTCAGTATACAGTTATCTCACAATGAATGGATGAAACTTATATGAATTATCCTCGGTGTATGCATTTTAATCTAGTGACAAATGATTTATATTATGATCATGAGGATGGATTGATCAAGTTTGGCATGATATTTATTTGTAAATAACAATTGTTGACATGGAAACAGATAAGGTTGTAACTTGGTATTTGGATGTCAACTCTACTTGACATTTGGCTTGAACAGTTTGTCATAGTCATATTGGCAGAAACTTTTTTGAATAGTTTTGATTCGGAATCTAAGGTTTGATAAGATGACTTAGTTGATTCCATTTCACAATATTTATTTGTGTGAGGTTAAGTATATTGGTTTGATAAATATAATGTTTGCAAATAGCATTGTATAGTTTGAAGCCAGCTTTTTGAGCCTGGTATGTCTGCATTAACAATTACCTGGTGAAGCCAAGAAGATATGTCGATCCAAACATCTACTTCAAAGTGATCTAAGTTATGACATTGATTTTGGTTTAATATGTTGATGGTCTATTATTGACAGGTAATGAGACTCTGATGATCAAGGTAAGAGGGAGTTGGCCTCTGAAGTTTGAAAAAATGAATCTTGGCCTGATGAATTCCTTTTTGAAGTTTGGAAAATAAAATATATATGATAAAGCTATTGAAGAGTCTTTGGAACAAGGAAATGAAAATACTTGGAAACTCTGATTGAATTTCAAGAAGTTATGCAAAATATATTGCTAAACCTAACTTGGAAAGTGACAATTGATTAAGGCCTTGATGTTCGTTGTGAACACCCATATAGAGATATATTTTGTAGAGAAGAACCTGAGTCAATTGATGATCTAGTAGTTGAGAAGAGGGAAAGAGGGATTTTTTTATAGTTTTAGAGATGGCCACAACTGAGCCTATAGAATAGGATATGTTGGAAGGAACCTCCAAGTATGTCATCTAGAAGGCTAGGATGTTCTTCCTTTTAGATGAATACGACTTGAAAGCCTATGTGGATAATGTTGTGGTAGTAACCCAAGATACAGATCAACTGAAGGAGTACAAAAAAGAAATGGCGAAGACATAGCAGCTGATCTTGGATGGAGTCTGAGATAATAGTGTCTCACATCTATCTAGCAAAGGGACTACAAAGAAATTTTGGATGCTCTCTCCGTGCTATATTAGAGTTCTTCCCAACATCAAAATATTTTTTCTAGTAGAAGTTGAGAAGCATAAGGATGCAGAAGGGTAAGAGCATAGATGCCTTCCTCCCTGGGATTCAAAAGATTCATGATCAACTAGTAGCCATTGGGGAGGCAACCCAACCCACAAATCTTGAAAAACTAGCACTAAATAGTTTCTAAGAGGATTGGAAAGTGTTTTTCCAAAGTATGTTTGGAAGATACACATTACCAAAATGGAACAAGATGTGGGCCAATCTACAACAGGAGGAGTTGAGATGTTCTTTGTGGAAGAGTACCATCAGTGGAAGTAGCAACAAGGGCATGAAGAGTGAGAAGG
>APFE031040531.1:4704-22683 GCA_000404065.3 Pinus taeda
TTCTTAATACAAATATCTCTGACAGTTCTGGCATAAATTGGTACATCTCTGAGTGCTTGTAAGAGTGGAATTTCAACATAAAGATTCTGTAGTTCTCATAAAAGATTAAAAATAGGTGGCTCAGGTGTCTTAGTGAGAGCTAGACGCTCAGGGAATGGTGGCTCTGCTATTTCAACACTTTTATTAGAGGGTGGCTCTGTTGTTTCAACACCCTTATTAGGTAAATTATTCTTTTCTTTTTTTTCTTTGTCAGAGTCAGAAGAAGTAATATCATCAATAATAGGCTCAACTATTCTCCCGGATCATAAATGAATATCATTACACTGCACAGGGAGAGTGGTAGATATAGGTTGGTTCTGAATATTAATGACTAGCACAACTCTATTATTAGGGTTAGGGTTTGGTTGTACAGGTAGCTGCGGTCTTATTGCCTAATTATTAGGTGGAGCACCTGATGGTAGAAAGCGTGGTTGCTAAAACTGAGGAAATTGGTTTGGAGACAGAATTTGTTGAGCTCTCCAGTTTGGGTTCCATTCATTAAAATAAGATTTCTATGGAGGCCAAGGAGTCCACATTGGAGGGTATACAAAGGGAGGGTTTGTTTGTTGCATGGGTGGGAAATTCATTTGATTGAAGGGTGGGTATTGCATTTGTTTGAAGGGTGGGTAGTTTGCTTGATTAAAAGAAGGATAATTAGTCCAACGATTAAATGGCATATTAGAGTTCATACCTTGTCCTTGGGGTTTCCATTGCCTCCTTTGTGTCAGCAAATAAACTGCTTCAACTTCCTCCTCTGTTGGTTGCAAGGCTGCTTTTATTCCTGGTAAAGAAAGGCATTGTTGAGTTTCATGTTCCACTAATGGGCATTCCCTTAGTGGATGTTTTTCTCTGCATTTAGGATAGAAGATAGCCAAAGTAGATTCTGCCTCTACTTGTTTCTTCTTACCCTGCAAGGTATCAATCTGTGAAGCAAAAGAGCTTAACATTTCAGTTTTGAATTCCTCAAGTAGATTACCTATTTCAGCTCTTGTTGCTCCTCCACTGCCTGATTTTTGGACTCTTGAATATGTATTATCCCTACTTTTTGATCTATTTGTAGCTCCTCTTGAACATCTCTTGCAGAGGTTGACAATTTCATCATATGATTCTTTAGATATTTCCCCTTTACCAAGCATATGTAACATGTCTAAACAATCATCCCTTACCCCTTTCAATAATATTGTCTTAAGAATATCTTTACTTACATTGGGGTGATCGGACCTCTGTAGATTCTATTGTAGTCTTTCCACAAAGTCCTCCAGATTTTCGTCATCCTTCTGAACCATCTTGAATAGTTCATCCCTTTTTTCTCTTGTCCAGCAGTAGTCTTGATATTTGGTCAAAAACTTCTCCTTCATTTGTTCCCATGTCGTGCTTACATGACCTCCCAGACTCATAAACCATCTTAGTGCATTTCCTTTTAGTGTTGTTGGAAATAGCTTCAACTTCTGAGCATTAGTAACATAATCATAAATTCTACACAATATATGAAACTCAAAAAGAAACTCATCAGGGCCTTCAGAAGATAAACCATGGAAGTTAGGTAAGGCTGAGAGTGGGATATTCTTCATGGGAGTTGCCCCTCTGGGAAGATCCCCAATAGGAAATCCCAAAGTGGAGAGATAATTCTCACCTCTTCCCTCTCCTCCTACCTATCCTCCACCAAAGAGTCCTTCATTGTTTCCTTCCATTGGTTGTTCTCCTATTGCACTTGCCCTATCTTCAATGCTTTTCGTTGGTCCCTCAATGTCTTGAACTGGTTCCTTAATGTCTTCTACTGGTCCCTCAATATCTTCTAATGGTTCTTCAATTTCTTCTACCTGTTCCTCAGTATTTTATACTATCTCTTCAACCCTTTTAGGGCCCACAACTTCCTCCATTTCATAGTTTGTTTGGAGGGAATGCTGAGTCTTTGGCTTCTGAGAGTGTAGCCTCTGAGAAGTTTTAGATTTTGAGATAACCTCATCAATAAAGGTTTTTCTTCCTCCTTCTCCTTTGCCCTTGCAACCTGTAGGATTAGTTTTCTTGCATCCTCTCATGCATTCTGCACATCTAAAATAAAAACATTAATGCTTTTAAAATCTATGATTGCCTTCCCCAGCAACGACACCAAAATGTTGGTCACTTTAATTATTTATTAATTCAAACAACTAAGTGCTACATAAATTGTCAACCCATGGAAGTATGTTTATTTCAAAGGCAACTACGCACTGTATGTGCTCAATCTCAAAGGCAATAAAGTTGTAGTAATAAATAAACTAGTCAGACCTTGCTCCAAGCAAACTGAAGCTCCATTCTGAGTTACAAAAAAAATAATCTATTGCAGATAGTTACCAAGGAATGCTTAATTTCATTAAAAGAGTAATCTAATGAAAATGAATCAATCTGCAAAGGAAAGCACTAGCTATGTTGTAACAGAGAACAGGACCCTATTCCCATAGTAGGAATCTTCAACACCTGTTTCTGATTACCATGCTTGCCAAATCACTCTATAAACTCAATTCCCAATGAAGCACTCATGAATTAACTGTAGATGAACTAAATAATGTTTCAATCAATTGGAAAAATAGAGTTCAACAATAATGCATAAGTGATATTCAGTAAATAGAACTTTTAACAAGGTATGAATAAGAAACACACTTAACACACTGTAGAAATATAATGGGTGAATCTTGTGATGAAGGTGGGCCTTGTCCTTCTCACAAGATTCCCCAGGAAACGAGAACTAGAAAGAAATGTTCAGAACAATATTTTATTCATCCATCAAAATGTCATGTTACAAAAAGATTCCAGTTCTTTTCCTTCAGGTAGACCTTCTCGCAGTCTATCTGTCCCCCTCTAATGTAGATGCCTCCTCTTTTTAAAGAGGTGACATCTATTACAATTGATTACATTGTAAGTCCAATCTTTAACCCAATATACCAAAATAGGGAAATCGGTTTTCCCATTAACAAAATGTTGTTACAATGGTTATGGTAATGCTGACTTTGGATTGTGGTCGTTACATCCAGTGTAGCAGCTCCTTCGATGATCTTCTTCTGTTGCTATCAAATCTAGAATGCAAATCACAGCTATTTCAACAACGGGATTTGTGCATCGTTCTTAACTATTTTAGCAACTGTAAAAGTAATCTTGCAGTCTCCAGGCTGTTTCAGCAACATGGACTACACATCGTTCTTTAATTGTTTCAGCAACTGTAAAAGTAATCTTGCAGTCTCCAGGCTGTTTCAGCAACGTGGATTGAACATCGTTCTTTAACTATTTCAGCAACTTTAAAAGTAACCTTGCAGTCTCCAGGCCGTTTTAGCAACGTGGACTGCACATCGTTCTTTAACTGTTTTAGCAACTTTGGAACAAATGGGTTAAAGTAATAATATGAACTTTAAATATAGGTTGGGAAAGGATGACATAATAGAAAAATATATGGTCAAAAAGGGACAATGTGGGGTCCTAACAAGAGTTTGGGAGATGAACCTCAACATCAGAGAAAACCATACAAGGGAGGCAGAATTATCAGGGAGGAACCATCAAACATTAGAGAGTTACAAGCTTCTCATATGACTGTCACTTGTTTCAGGCATCTAGGGTGCTATGAGTTTTGTGAGTAGGTGGAAAGAGTTCAACATCATCCCGAGATGACCAGGATTTTGGTAGCCAATCTTCGTGATAACAAGGTAACTTTTGTCGGGGTGACATTTATAGTTTCATCCTCCATCATTGCTGATGCTACATGGATTACAAATGTGGGGGAGAAATGGTATAAGGCACAAGATTTGGATGAGCACTATTATGAGCCATACTTCAAATCTAGGTACAGAAATGAAAAGAATAGGACTTTTCCTTTCAAGTTCCTTGAAGAAAAATATGCCCCTATGATGAGGATCATTATGAAATATTTCACATGTGAGGGCTGATTTTCTAGATTATACACCTATCACATTAGGCTTATTATGCATTTTACAAGAGTGAAAATGTTGATCACCCCTTATTTCTTATTCAGGAACATTGAGAAGATGGTGTACATTGTATATAAAAAGCCATACCCCCAACATATGAGTAGTCTCTATCACTATTCCCTGATTAAGATGATTGTGCTACATCATCTCAACCTCTTTAACATCTCCTGGTAGACATTCACTGCCAATGACATCTTCAAGGGTCCTCAGATTCCTCCGCCGGTGCCTCAAGAAACACAAAGGCCTTCCAATAGTACCAAAGTAAAGAAAGATGAGAAGGTTAAAGATACCAAAGATGTTGAGGATCCAGAAGCCTATAAGACATATCAGAGAGGGGTTAGAAAGTTGTTTGCAGCAGATAGGCAAGTGTTTACTTCACTTTATGTGGAAGGGGCCTTGCCTTCTTCATCAGCTCATAGGAAAATGCTTGCTCCACAAAATGTGGAAGGGGCTTTGCCTTCTTCATCGTCGCAACAGGTACAACAGGTGCAACCACTGCATAAAGGGAAAGAAAAGGTGCTGGAGAAAAGCCTTGATGATAAGGAGGAAAGGGATTTTGATTTGACGGAAGATGATGAACTAGAACAACCAAACATCCATCATGGCATTGAGATAGTTGACTTGGAGGCTCAAGATGAGGCAACAAATGAAAACATCACCATAAGGGGAAAAGATGCAAAGATCCAAGGACTGATGGACAACTTGGTGAGAGATAAGTATGTCATTTATACATTGAGCAAGAGAACAAGCAACTAAGTGACAAACAAATCCTCATGGAGTTGGAACTTTTCAAAGCAAAGAGACGAAGTGACAAGGGCAAATCAGCAGTGCAAGAGGAAGAAACACTGGCTACCTTGACTGTAAAACAAATAATTAAGAAGGAAATTGAGGAGTGTTGGGCATTGAATCCCCCTGCAACATGTTTTGGGGCTAAAAGCCCAAGTTCTGAGTACTATTGTTGTAAAGACTTCATGAATTATGGGCGCGGAGTGCAAGTTGTATGTTAGAGTCATAGGTTTATCTACCCTAAGGTTTGAATGTAGTGTCAGTCTATCCATGGTCCCCAGACCATGGGATTGTATAAATAGAGTGAGGCTCTAAGATGTAAAGTAGAGAAAGAAGAAAGTAGAAAAACTGAATGGAGTCTAGAAGATAGCGAGCATAGAGTAAGCGTTTAAGCGCTTTGGGTCATAGTAGTAGGAAGAGGCTCTGTAGCTGAGTCCGCAGAGGCCTAGTAGAGTCCACAGCTGAATGCGCAAACCCTTGTAGCTGAGTGCGCAGGGTGAAGTCGAGTTTGTAACCAAGGAAGAAGGATAATAAAGAGAAGTTGATTCCAAATCTTGTGCATATGTTCTTGTGCTATTTTCTATTGGATGCTTTATGCAATAATATTGTTTTATTTATCGCACACACTTATATGAATGTTGAACACTGTTAAGGATAACTAAACACATAAAAATAAGCTAAGTGATCAACTAAGATCGAGTTAAGCATAAGAATTTGGGTAATAACAATGTTCAAGCCCCGAGTAGGGTTGCGCGAGGGCATCATCGCAAGATGCGAGGTACTGGTAGGTGCGCGTAGCGAAGTGCGCATAGGGTCAAACCACGGATCAACTAAAATCATCAGACATCTCTAGGGTGTGGAAACTTGGCTCTAGTACCCTCCCATACTAATTCGGGTGAGACCTTAGTTCGTGCTCTGCGGACTGTTGCCTAAAGGGCGAGTAGTATCGAGATTTGTTTGGCTAAGTCACCTCTGAACTTGGGTTAGGCCCCTACAAGACAACAAATGGTTCTGCTGCTAGGACCAAGATTTGCATAAAGGATATCTGATGTTGTGTCATTAGAATCCAACAAAGAAAGAAATTGAAGGGTGGTTGGACAAGAATATTCACGAGTTCGTGGTGTAAGAAAACTAGAATATGTGAGTATATAAGGAACAGTGGTTGGAGTGATACTTATATACGGAAATCCATGAAATTTTCTTTGTGTCCTTTCCTCTAAGCTGTATGAGTGGATCGTGAAGCTAGCAGACAGTCAGGGAAGGTGCAGGCTCGATAAACCAATCGTGTGGACTCTAGAATTAATGCGTAGATTAGAAGCATAAGAAGATAATATCGCATGAGTTGTAGACCATTGGCTCAATCAAATTATAGGAGGATTTATCATTTATTTTGCAGTAGATATGACCGTCAGCTATAGCGAGGCAGAACGATGCTTCCTCAAAGGATCACAAGGTAAGTATATTAAATCGTTGAAAACTTGGATTAAGATGCTATTGTGTGAAAAGCGGGTTATGTGAATAAATTAATGTTTGGGACTACGCAAAGTGGGAAGATCTACATAAATGGAAGTAGTGAAGAATTAGAAACCAGTCCCTTAATCTCACCCTCACGAGAAAGTGAGGAAGAGCTCGCGAAAGTTTCTTTGAGAAGCATGGTCAGTCTGAGAAGGCAGTGAATTCCTTGCTTACCACCTCCACCTACACCGCCACCCATCTCACTATCTTCACCTCCATCTCGACACACCCCACCTTCGCCACCACCCCAATTTAGTATGGCAAGTGCGATTAAACTGCCAGTATTCAGAGGGTAGGGAACGAAGATCTGGACCAATTTTGGTTCGTAGTAAAGGTGGTATGGGAAGCACAAGGAGTCATGGATGACAATATAAAGAAGGCTACGCTAGTAAGCGTGTTGCAGGATTGTGCATTAACATGGTACATTAAGAATTTTAATGACCATTCAAACGCATGAATTGAAGAAATCCAGGCTGTGCTGAACAGGGAATTTAGCAAGCCAAAGTCGGAGACAAAAATCAATTATTGGGTTTAAGGAGATCGTGATGCTCTCGTGCGAGACTCCCTGGGATCTAGAACATAGACTGAAGAGTATGATTCGTGAAGCCAATATGACTTTTATTGCTGGGTAGCACTGTGCATGGTTTGTACTATCATTAACACCACAAGGATTGCGTTGTCACAACAAAAGCTTTCCACCTAGGTCAAATATTTGGAGATGGTAATGAGATTGCATGAGACCCTTATACAAGATATTGGTCTAGGAGTCCAACAAATCCATGTGCAACTGCAAAATTTGTGTCTAGAAATGAAAAGTTTGAAATAGGATAGGACACCTCAGCCAAAGATGCACGAGGAGGCATGGTGCATAAAATCAAAAGGCCAGGGGCATGATAAGGACCACTGTCCAGTTTTCATGAATTACTTGGCGGGGGGAGGGTCAATGCTGTTAAGACCTGAGGCACAAGTAGGATCGAGCACGGCGCCTGCACTATGGTGTGCGATTTGTTAGATAAGAGGAAAACGCACTACAGATAATTGTCATCTATTGCAGAAGTATATGCAGATGGTAATTGTTTTGTAATTTCTATAGGTTGGTAAGCCATGACGAGCACACCTACGGAAGCTACCAACTAATGATGGATCGAACTCCTGCCTATAGGGTACAGACTGAAACATGAGCCCTCAATCCAAATGCAGGAATTGCATGCGCTGGATTTCAGGGGTGCAGATGAGGTTGAGGTGGAAAGGGACCAGGAAGGGGTCGCAAACAACTAATTTGTTACAATTGCAGAGGGCAAGGACACTATGCCCCCAATTGTACAAATCTGACGAGAACATCATGTTTGTACTGTACTTATTTTGATCATGAGGTAGAGGATTGCCCTACATTGATAGTGAGGCTATGCGAAAAAGGGGTACTCCAGCCTCCCCCGAATTAGAGTTTGCAAATGATGAGGTCTGAACCACGGGAAGAAGACCCGAATATAAACATAGTGCTTAGAAGTGATATCACCAATAGCGATGATAAAGGTAGGAAGTAAGAAGAAAGTGCATGGGTCTACAAGGCTCCTACAAAGGAACTTGAATTTGATTTGGAGCATGTAAAGGAGACATTCATGGAAGCTAAGAAGAGCTTCACGGGGTCCTCCACTTCAGGTAGTGAGGATCAACTAGAACCAAGGATGGATCTTTCAATGCTCACTACCTTTCTGGATACATGCATGAAATTGCTATGCGACAGCGAGGCTGTAAAAGGACTACAGGAACTTATCACTAGGTGTACAGGGTTAGGAGAACCACGTGTTGTCCAGAAACTCAGAAAGCATGCATTGCACATAGGAAGGGAAAAGAGATTGTCTATGCAAATCGAAGAGTATGAAATGGATCAGGTAATTCTAGATCTCGGATTAGACATGAATGTACTACCGAAACAAACATGGGAATGCATGGGTAGGCCCACACTACAATGGTCTCCTATCCAATTACGAATGGTGAACTAGTAGAAGATCTTACCCATGGGAAGATTGCAAGGAGTAATGGTGGATATTGAAGGTACGAGCGTGCTAGTGGATTTCGAATAATAGAGATTGTCGATGATAGGAATCCCTATCCCACACTACTAGGAATAGACTAGGCCACTGATATGGAAGGAGTGATAAATTTGAAGAAGTGCAAAATGATTTTGAGAAAAAGTCACTACGCATAGTAGTACCGCTACATCCAGCCGAAGGAGCGTGATACACTAAACAGATGTGCGATGATGATAGTGATGACGATCTTGATTTTATCTACAAGATAACCATGTGAGAACAGGATTGGTTGAATCCAACAGTAGATGGTAGGATTTCGTGGTAGCGCGAAATCTCCTACTCTTTGGATTTGGACGAAGTAATAGAATGATGGCAGAATCGGCTGCACGAAGTAACAACACTCAATTGCAACATGATGATAAGATCACTACACTGTGTGACAACGGAGATAAGGGATCTGCCTAGGTATGATGGGTTGACAGCGGTGGATGAAGTTTTGAACAAATTACCTTTGAGGGGCTCACTCCTAGGACGTGTGCACACCCTAAAATTTGAAGATTGGGACCTCGTGGATAGCAAGAAGTTCCCACACTTAGAAACGGTGAACCCGATGAAACAGAATACGGAGGGGCTGGTGATAGCGCTAGAGCCACGAAAATGGCTGCGTGGTGTGGAAAAGGCCCAGTTGCTTCATCTGCTATAGATACCACATTTCCACCCCACATCCATCACCATTTCCATCATTAGGCAGTTACGTTTCTTGGTGCATGATGGGTACTTATGGCTGGAGGAGCCTATTACCATCACAAAATATCTCGTCCACCATATTTCTCGGCTTCCCTATAAGGGAAAGGACCTCACGATGATAGTAGGGAAAAGTAGCGATTTGGCTCTCGTAGAGGCCATGAAGATAAAATATAAGCTCAAGAAGAAAAAGAGGGGTTATGCTATCACTAGTATCAAGGATAAAGGGGTGCACGTAGCCACCCAACTCCTGGCCGGTAAAGTAATGAGAAAATGCCACACCGATGAAGTACCTGCGCTGGTGGTTGCGCTAGCTGAACAGTGTGTGGAGGGGGTCTAGTTCAATTGGGCTGAGTTCCTTTGCGAATAGTTTCTTCTCAAATTTCAAGAGGCCCAGGGACAGGGTAAGACCTTCCACTATGTGTGGTTTCTCTTATCCATATTGTTGGTAGCGAGAGAATTGCCAAAGGATAGTCAGTTCCTGAGCATTGACTGAGACTTACTTAAGGCCATGAAGTACGCTTCGCTTTGGGCCACCAAGGATGCAAAATGGATTCGTGATACCAAGATTTTTTGGGTGCTAATGGAGGAAAGCATTCAAATGTGGATTAATAGGAGGCCACGCCTGTCCTCCACGATGCACAATAGTTTGCAGAGTTTTGCAGACTTCAAGGTGGACATGCACAACATTTGCATCGGGGTGTGGAAGGATCCGACACAACAATGGACAAAGTTCCCACTAATAGCCACTGATAATGCGATCTTTATGGTGTTAGAGACATGGACCCCTAAGTGGCATGCCCCAGAATTGGTGGAGCTGGAAAGGATGGCAACACAGAAAAGGAAGGATGATGCCAAGTTGCGCGTCACCCAACTAGCCAAGAAAAGGGGTAATGAAAAAGTGGTAGCCGAGGTCAGGGTAGTCCACAAAGTAGAACAAGTAGCCACGGAGCAAAAGAAGGCTGTAGAAGCAATCAAAATAGTGCAAACATTAGAAGCCACCATAGTGCAAGCAGAGGAGGAAAAAGTAACATCTACAGGACAAGAGGCGGAGGACACAAAACTTGTAGAAGAGAGCGCAGACCCAAGGACCACCTCTACACAGCTCAAACGACTGTGCATCGTAGAAAGATCAGGTCCAAGAAAGAAGGTCAAGGCCTCAAAGCTGGCCATCGATCCGATCACCTTAACTGAAGGTGATGTCCATGACATCGACGAGGCAGTTCATGATGTCACTAGTGAATTGCTCCAAGAATTATGACAGAGAAGCAAACTATGTTGGGGCCCCTAAGGGCACAACTGTAGGAGTTACAGGTATGGCCCCCACAAGAGGGTACCTTGTCTACCCACGTTGCAGCAGGCATGTTGACAACAGAATAGATGCTACGTGCGAAGATGGCTAATACGTTAACATTGCTAGATGGAGCGCTAGTCACGGAAAACACAATGGATCGGTTGACGGTTAATATGATGAAAGGCATTGGCCTTAACTTGGTTTCCCTTCCTCATGACACACTTTATTAGCTGCACGATGGGATAACAGTAGAACTCCACACCAGAGAGAGTCGCGTGATCCAGGTTTTGAGTGAGCAAAAGATTAATATAGAACAACTTAGCTTGCAGCACAATGAGTTGGTGTCACAGAACTGACAGTTAGTGCAGACAATTGATGACTCTTGTTGGAATGTCCTAGAGTTGTCCATTATAGTAGAGCCACTGATAGAAGTGCGGATCCACTATTTGGCAAGTGGCATCCACAATGTGCGTGAGGAAACAAAAAGAGTGCAGCTGGAGCTGAATCTCTAGATTGTTGAGCTGTAGCTAAAGACACAGCCCTCCACTCCCCCAAAGGTCAGAGAGCAGCGCGCTAGTGCTATTGCAGCAGTGATGGAAGAGATTGGAGGTGCAGTATGTGACTGTACCAACATGTTGGAGCAGGTGCTTGAGGTCCTCACTACGTTTCAGGAGGACTCGAATATCCAATGGCTGGAGACCGAGGCACTCGAACTCCACCAACAATATGACAACATTAGAGGGACTGCATAGACAATAGTCCTTACTCGGCATCTTGCAAGGACATAGCAAGCCAAGGCTTTAAAAGCATAGGTGTGTAGGTTTTAACCTCGTACTCAAATTACCTGCATACAAATTCTAAAACACAGAAAATAAACAATGCAAGAGCATAACACATAAAACACATATACACAAAGATTTCCCCTGGATCTCAAAATCGGGACTACTAGATTGATTTTTCATTATATTCCTTTCAATGTTACAATACATATTTATACATGTTGAAGCATCCAATACCATGGATCAAAAATCCTCGCATCCAAAATCATGTGTGAAAATCATGCACAAAACCATAGGTAGGTCTGCCCAACCTAACATAGGGTCCAAAACCAAAATTTTCTGAGGCGCTGCCCCAGACCCCATGGAGTGGGGTTACTTGCACCCCTCAAACCCCCTGTGACTCCCCCTACTACACAATTAGTACAACGAATGGGGGCTCCACCGCCTTCCTAACCCCTCGGTTAACTACGTGGGCTAGTCGTGGAAAGAATATAACACAACCCAACATTCTCCCACTTGTCATCTTCTTTCCACAAGGGGCCAGAAGAGAGCTTAGTGATTTATCCAACCCTACAACACCCATTGTTTCTCTACACCAAAAGAACTTCTTAGAGCTCACAGATTTTGTCAATGCATCTGCAGTATTCTTCAAAGTGTCCACCTTTACCAGCAACACCTTTTTGTCTTCTATCATATCCCTCACAAAGTGATACTGAACATCAATGTGCTTTGTATTTGAATGGTAAGCAGGGTTCTTTGCTAAGAAAATTGCACTTTGGCTATCATAGTCTATCCATATAGCTCTTTGTACTAACCCCATACTTGAACACAATATTTGCAACCAAACTGCTTCCTTGCTTGCATGAGTGGCTGCCATGTATTCTGCCTCTGTAGTTGATAGTGGCACTACAGATTGTTTCTTACTCATCCAACTGACTGCACCTCCAAATAGGTTAAACACATACCCACTTATAGATCTTCTTTGATCCAGATCTCTAGCCCGGTCTGCATCAATGAAGCCACGTATATCCAAACTCTGTCCAATCCTAGTCTTCCTTGGTAGCAAAAACCATAATCACTAGTGCCACACAAATACCTAAAAACCCGCTTCACTACTGTCCAATGCTCCTTCCCCAGTTTTGACATAAACTTGCTCAATACTCCCAATGCATGTGTAATGTCTAGTCTAGTATAGACCATCGCATAAATTAGGCTACCGATTGCACTTGCATATGGAACATGGGACATATCCTCTTCCTCTTCTTGTGTATTGGGACATTGTTTAGCAGATAACTTTACACCTACAGGAATAGGAACCTTCACCGGTTTACTATCCTGCATATTAAATCTCTGCAATATTGTCTCGACATACTTCCTCTAGTTTAACCAAAGCTTCCTCTTTGCTCAATCTCTTTTAATTTCCATGCCCAAAATATAGTTTGCAACACTAAGATCTTTCATGTCAAATTTGGAGGACAATTGGGTCTTCTAATCTTGGATAATTTCTTTGTCAATTTCCAACCAAAAACATATCATCCACATAGAATACCAAATAAATAACATGGTCACCACTTAATTTAAAATATACACAACGATCTTCATTGCTTCTGGTGAAGCCAAGTCCCCGTATAAATGTATCAAATTTCTGATACCACATCCTTGGTGATTGTTTTAACCCATACAAAGACTTCTTTAACTTGCATACCAGTTCTTTCTTACCCTTCACCGCAAAGCCTTCAGGTTGCTTCATGTAGAACTCCTCTTCTAGTTCCCTGTGAAGAAATGATGTATTCACATCCATCTATTCTACCTCAAAATCAAAAGCAGCAGCAACAGATAAAAGTAATATAATAGAAGCTACCTTGGAAATAGGAGAAACAATTATCACCAAGATCAATTCTCGGCACCTGGGAATAACCTTTTGCTACCAATAGAGCTTTGTATTTCTCCACCTTTCCTTCTACATTTGTCTTCTTCTTGAACACCCATTTGCTGCCAATGGGTTTCCTTCTAGCCGACAGCTCCACTAGATCCCAAGCCTCATTTTTGTGCAAAGATGCCATTCCATCAACGATGACCTCTTTCCAGAGTTTTCCATCCTCTAAATCTACTGCTTCCTTCACAGTTCTAGTATCATCATCAGTAATAGATAAAGTAAAATTTGAACAGAAAGCAAATGGAATATACCTTTCTGGCTACCTTCTTTCTCGAACTGATCTTCTCACACCGAGAGTTTGTGGCTCTTCATCTTCTGATTCCTCCTTTGTCATAGAGTCTGATTCTTCCTCCTTTAGCTCAGACTCTATCTTCTCAAGTTCCTTTGGTTGGACTTCATGTTTAAAAACATATTTCACCTCTCTGAACACCACATGTCGACTGTACACAACCTTCCTTGTTCCTTGGTTCCAAAGCTTATAATGCTTTAAACCATCCTTATACCCAATAAAGATGCACTTTTCATATTTACTATCCAACTTGGTTCTTTTCTCTGAAACATGTACATATGCATCACATCCAAATACCCTCAGATGTGAAAGAGAAAGTTTCTTACCAGTCCATACCTATTGTGGAGTTTTATCCTCCAATGCTGATGAAGGTGATCTGTTGACCAAGTAACATGTTGTCTCCACTGCCTCTGCCCAAAATTCTTGTCCTAACCCGACACCACTGAGCATGCTTCTTTCCCTTTCCATCAACATCTTGTTCATTCTTTCTGCAAATCCATTTTTCTGAGGTGCATATGGAGTAGTATTTTTCCATGCTATACCATACTTCTTACAGAATTCTTCAAATTCCTTACTGCAAAAATCTCCACCGTTATCTATCCTCAGCGCCTTTATCTTCTTCTCTATCTAGTTTTCCACCAAAGCCTTAAATTTTTTAAACTTGTCAAAGACTTTAGATTTATTCTTAAGGAAATATATCCATGTATTCCTTGAGAAGTCATCTATAAATGATACATAGTACACAGACTGACCCAGTGATGGAACCTTCACAGGTCCAAACACATCACTGTGCACAAGCTCTAATATATGTTTCGTCCTCTTACCACCAGAGGGGAAACTCACCCAATTATACTTCCCATATACACAATTTTCACATAAATCAAAATATAGAGAGCTATTACTCATACCTTCTACCATACCTTTATCATGAAGTATTTGAAGGCCCTTCTTTCCAATATGTCCAAGCCTTTGATGCCACAACATGGTCTTCTCTCCAGAGACCACTAGATTTTTTGCTCCACTTTCAGGAACCATGAAACTATTGCACCCATCAACAATAGTGCTACCTTGCAACTTTTACAGAGTTCCAATCTAAACTCCCAGCATCAATACCAGTGCTCCCTAAACCATCTTGCAGGTATCCTTCTCGAACACTATTTTTACACTTGCATTATCCAACTTGCTTACAAAAATCAGATTTCTGGCTAATGCAGGAATATGCAGAACACCTAGAAGTGTTCTAACCCTTCCACCTTGCACCTTCAACTTTACTTTTCCACGACAAAAGATTATAGCCTTCCTATCATCCCCCAAGAAGACATCACCACCATCATATTTCTCATACTCGTAGAACCACTCTCTATGGGGAGTGAAGTGAAAGGATGCACCTGAGTCAATCAACCATGCCTCATGGTCTACATGTGTACACTTGAAAAACCAAGTACACATCCCCACCTTCATTTGAGGTGGTTTTCACCTCTGCCGAAGGATAATATCCCTTTCCTTTATCAAGAGATTTAGATTTACAGTCCCTTTTGTAGTGCCTTTCCTTTCTGCATTTCTAGCACACCACCTTTAAAAGTTTTCCTGGAGATTTATATCTCCCTCTAGATTTAGATCTCCCACTCGATGACTTATTTTTGTTTCTGTTCTAGGACCATCCTCATACAGGCAATACATCACCATTCTTTCTCTCCATATTTTTCTGTCTCATCTCCTCCATCAACAAGGATGAGACTATTTCATCAAACTATAGGGTAGTTTCATTGCTACCTATTGCAATAACCAGACTATCCTGAGAATCTGGTAGAGAACACAACAACTAATGCACTTATCTTCATTTGAAATTTTGATATCAATAGAAGATAACTAACTTACCACAATATTAAATGCATTCAGATGCTCTATCACCGAGTCTCCATCTTTCATCCTCAGGTTATATAGCTTTTTCCTTAGGAACAATTTATTCACCAAAGATTTGGATTGCTACAAAGTCCCTAACTTGTCCCACAAAGGCTTCATCGTAGCTTCCCCTGATACATTTAGCAATACTGAATTTGAGACACACAATCGTATTGTGCTCTTTTCCTTTCGATCCAACTTCTTCCATTCTTCATCGAACACTCCCATTGGTTTAGTACCCAGATCTACCATGATCCACTGATCTTTATCCACCAACAGATCCTCCATCTTGAGATTCCACAACTCAAAACTCTGACCATTAAATTTCTCGATCTCTATCTTTCCACTACTTGTCATCTTCTGTCACCACCAGAATCGATCTCACAAATCTCCCACTAAACAGTGTCTACCACAAGCTCGAGCAAAACCTCTCAACAAAAAAGGTGTCCCCTTGAAGCCAAAATAACACTGATACCAAATGTAATTTTTAACCTCGTACAGAAATTGCTTGCATACAAATTCTAAAACACGAAAGAGCATAACACATAAAACACATATACATAGAGATTTTACCCTGAATCTCAAAACCGAGACTACCAAATCAATTTTTCATTATATTCATTTCAATGTTACAATACATATTTATACATGTCAAAGCATCCAATACCATGGACTGAAAACCATCGCGTCCAAAACCATGTGCGAAATCATGCATAAAACCATAGGTAGGTCTGCCCAACCCAACATATGGTCCAAAACCAAAATTTTCCAGGGCGGTGCCTTGAACCCCATAGAGTGGGGTTATCTACACCCCTCAAACCCCCTATGACTCCCCTTACTACACAATCATTGCAATGAAGTGGGGCTC
Organism: Pinus taeda; assembly: GCA_000404065.3. NCBI lineage: Eukaryota > Viridiplantae > Streptophyta > Pinopsida > Pinales > Pinaceae > Pinus > Pinus taeda. The sequence continues at coordinate 20,846 of APFE031040531.1, forward strand.
CGCCCCCTTCCTAACCTCCCAGTTAACTATGTGGGCTAGTCATGGAAAGAATATAACACAAACCAACAAGGTGGATGCAACGTGCCACAAGGAAGTAGTTCTAAAAGTGTATGTCCAACCGTACATTGATGAAGCCTTCAAAATCACAACGGATATTGAAGGAAAGGTCACACAGATTCAAGGAATGCATGCACAGATGCAGTTCAACACACTAGAAATAGAGGGTTTAGAAGCAAAAATGCAGTAGGTTCAACAGACAACAGCTTAGTGCGCTATCGGCATCTAGACTATTCGGGACTAGCTAGAGGGACTCCGCGTCAAGATCGTTGTGCCGATAGAGTGACTCGAGGGCGAGTCATGATGTTTTTGTTTGATCCAGGTAGATATTGGTGGCCACCCACTAATTCCACTTGGATCCCCACCAGTGCTTCTTTCAGTTTTCAATTTCCTCAATTATAGCATAATTTACTATTTTTAGCAGTTTTTTGGGTCATAAACTTCTGGAGCCATTTTGAGGCCCTAAAGGATATTTTTTGGGAAATCTACTGCTAGCAATTTTATGTCTAAAATCATCTTTTTCGTCGTAGTCCTTGAAGAGATCTTTCCAACGGGCTATCATGCGCGTCAAATGCAGATAATATGACCAATTCGTGACCTTGGGAAGTTGGTTGTCCAACTTGTAGAAATTTTGAATAATTTAACACATATTCAACAGAGATTATCCTGATCATGTACTATTGCGGAAAACATACACAATACATAAGCTCCTCTACGTTGATCATCAATATAGCAGCATCAATAACAATAAAACATCAAGAGCATTCACACATTAACACAGTATGTATCCCGGGGAAAGCATCTCGCTAAAAACCCCAACTATCTGTATATTAATGATTGAGTCATGTAACATTACACAGCATAATACTTCTCACAAGTATCTCCACCTCTGTTACACACAATACAGCTCAGATCTGAATCAATCACTGGCTCAAATCTCCTTCGCTGCTTGCCTGCCTCCGCTGCTCAATACCTGCTCAAGAACTGATGATAATTCCAAGGCAACCACGTATTTCCTTGGCTAAATCACGTGAGAACAAGCTACAATTTGGGCAAACTCATTGGCATACTCAATCCCCTGATTTGTGCAAGATCTGGTGCACAACTATAGTCACAACTGATAGCAATCTGATTCTCTAACACCTGTCCCTGCTGAACTAACATGCACTGACATGCAACTGAGTTAACTGATGTATTCATTAGTTGTATTATGAGTTAATAACTTGTGAATTAATTAATAACTAATTCACCCAACTCATCTCTAGTCTATTTGCCAGTTAGACTAAATACAACCAGTTTAACAAAGCTAAACTGAACACAAATCCATCAACTGCACCTCCAGTCCACTAAACTCAACTCACTTGAGTTCTAACTGAAGTCCTGCATGCAAATATTAGTCATCCCATAGGTAACCACGTATTTCCTTCTGGGATCTGCATGTACCACATCCGTAGCTCATCCTGAAGTGCTCCAAGAGATAAGACAAAGTTTATAGTCTAAATATTATTATGAGCTAATAATATTTGACTGTTCTATATTTAGACTGAGCAGTCACTCCGCTGTGGTGTCACTCCGCTGTGGTCTAAAAATAGAAGTCCATCTATTTTTTTTCAACTTGATCAATCATCCATAAACAACAACCTGCAATCCATAGACATGATCCATATGTCTAAAAATAGACATAGTCTAAAAATAGACTTTCGCCAAAAATAGCCTGCGGGCCCACTTAGTGAAGGCGACTCCTTTCCACTAATCTCCATCATCTTATTGCAATCTCAACA